>CAUYQV010051592.1:0-31330 GCA_963574575.1 Galagoides demidoff | reverse complement strand
GACGTTTTCTTCCGTCATTTTCATTTTCTGTAGGACCCATAATGCAAAGTTTACTTCAAGTGTTGTATTTTGGGGTTTTAGAATTTTCATCTTGTCCTTTTTTATAGTTTCTAGTTCTCTGCTGAGATTTCATATTTGCTGTTTTTTTGCAAACATATTTCCTTTTAACATTCATGAACATAGTTAAAATAGCTGATTTAAAATTCATGTACACTAACTACTTACCTTAGTGTCATGCTCCATTGAATGCCTTGGCTTACATTTTTTTTTTCTTCATATTGGATAGGAGCCAGGATATTGTGAATACTATGTTGTAGAGCCTCTAGAGTCTGTTATATTCCTCTGAAGAGTGCTGACTTATTCTGCAGATAGCTAACTGACTTCATTCTCTGAAGTGTCTACGTTGCAGTGAGCAGCAATAGAAATTTCTGCTTATTTCTTCTAATCTTAGCTGGGCAACTTGAACATATGTATTACATACGTATATATGTATGTATATGTGCATGATTCAGGGGGGTCAGCCATGATTTGTGCAGAGTTTATACATAGAACATGTTACTTCCCCCTCTTTGGTTTCTTCTTTCCAAGATTGCCCCCACCCCACTTTCCAGGAATTATAACCATCTGGAACTCTTATCTCCTGGCTCCTCATGTCAGTAAGACCACGTGTTGTCTATTCGAGTTTTAGTTACCTATTTAGCATAGAGTTGGTCTTTCTGTCTAGAAAAGAGATGTAACAATGGAAACTTTCCCACTGCCATTCCCTTCTTCCAATTACAGATTCTCTCGTCTGCCTGCTTAATTGCTCTTCACTGGCTTTGGATATCTGCTCTTATATTTTGACCAAAACTCACAGCTGTTACGTGCAGGAGGATTACAGAAGCCACAAGTCCGTTTCATTTCTATTTTGAATTTGTTCATATCTCATGATTCTTTTTTTCTTCTCTATTATTTATTACTTTCCCCTCCTTGGGTCCCAGAGCTTCTGATACCCAGAGTCTCACATCCTATCATGAAAACAGTCCCAGTTGGCTGGCCTCATCGTTCCTGTCACGGAGGCCCAAATAAAGAACAAGGAGCCAGTGGGGGATGAGGATATGCTATCCAATTACCTTAGCTCATACTTTAGCATTTTCTTGGAAAGCAGTATTGTTATAGATCAATTCAGCATTTACTCAGCATTTACTGAGTGCAAGGTTCTATCGTAAGCCGTTTGGATGCATTGATAAACAAAACAGTCAGGTATCTTTACCCTTGGGGAATTAACATTATGAAGGACACAGGTGATTAAAAAAAATACACATAATTAGAAACTTTTGCTAATCAAAAGACACCCTTGAGAATATGAATAGGTAAATCACAGACAGGGAGAAAATATTCACAACACATATAAATAGCAAAGGGTTGGCATTCAAGATACATAAAGAATTCCTACAAGTCAATAATAAGGAGACAAAGGCAAATAACTCAATGAAAAATGGGAGAACATTTGAACACACTTTATAAACATATACACATGCATATACATATATATGGAATATCTACTGGAGATATGTATATGTGTATAGCTATGTATTGGAGATAAATGTGAATTATTATAGACATAATAAATATTATAGTATGTAGGACAGCAGGTAGTAATTTACCACCTTTATTCTCATCTCCCCAGCAGTTGTGGTTGTTTGAAATCGCAGTCATTCTGACATCTTCATCTCCCTTAACTTTATTGACTTCTTGGAGTTGTTTTTTTCAGAACTGAGAGACAGGCAGTGAGCCCTGAAGGGAAAGCCCTTGGCATCAGCTGCTGCAGTGACTCAATTTCACCACTGGGTGGGAAAAAATGGCAGGAGCTAAACCAGAGTAGTAATCGCAAAGGGATAGATGGCAAAGGAAAAGCCACAGTTCAATTACTGCTGAATTCAACCTGATCTTAAAACTCTCCCCACGACCTCTATTCATTCTACCTTTAGTGCAAGGATCACACAATCAGGTAGAGTAATTTCATCTACAAAATAGTTTTTTTGTGCACAGAAACTAAGAAAATATTTATTGGACACAATTTTTGTGTGTGTATTCTATTAATGCTTAATACCTGTATTTATATATATCATATACATGTGTATGTATGCATGTATGTATATGTATTCTATTCATATGAACACATATATTTCATATATTACATATGTATATATGTATGTGTATAAATTATATTGGAGGCCTTCAACAAGCCACTCTGAATTGATTATGTTTCTTATTTTCTGCCTTTCCTGCTGCTTTAACATCCTGGGTCCTGCTGACCCTGGAGAGACTGCCTCTGCTGGGGTTAGTCAATTCTTGGAGGCAGTAAACACCTCCCCAGAAATGCACCTTTCATACACACAAACCAGCTTATCCAAAGCCCACACCCCAAACCACCTCCTTTATCAGGCTCCTATGCTCAGCGACACTATCCCCTTGCCTTAATTACCCTAGGGTTGGCTGCCAGGAGCATCCAGCTCTCTATCCCAGAGCACACCGAAACTACTTCCTCAATCGGAAACCTGCTACCCCTGCTGCCTTTCCTGCAGAAACTTCAGTACAGGCTGCTGCTTCCCTCTCCCTTCCCTCTGCCTTCTGCTGAATGTGGGTGCTTTCTCTGTGTGGTTCTGCATGGTGTGGCCTGCCTCCAGTGCCCCACCTCCTGTTTCTAGGGATCTGTGAACATAAGAACTGCCTCCCTCATAACAGTTATTTCTATCTGCATAGCTTGGCATACCCAAACAAAACAAATCCCAAGTACATTTTAAAACATACTTTTAAAGCTCCTTTGAAGTATGGTGCTCCCTTTATGAAAAGTTTTTCAAATCTATACACCATCGACGTCCTCATCTATGTTCACATTTAATAAGCTTACTATGACCTGAGTCTTGTGCTAGGTACTTTGGGGGTGTTTAATCCTCACAATAATCCTACAATGTCTTTACTCCCATTTTATAGATGATGGAACTGAGATGTAAAGAGGTTAACTTGCTCAAGCTGGAATAAGGATTTAAACTCAGTTCTGCCTGATAAAGTCATTTTTCTTAACCAGGGGTCAGCAAGTGTTTTTTGCAAAGGGCCATATAGTGAATATTTTATGCCTTGCAGGCCTTATGGCCTCTGTGGCACCTTCCCATCTTTGCTGTTGTAGTGTGAAAGCAGCCAGAGGCAACAAGTAAGTTAATGGGCATGGGTCAATAAAATTTTGTTTGAAAAATAGCTGGTGGGCTAGATTTGGCCCATGTGTCAGTTGTCCTACCCCTGTTCTCACGAGGCTCTACTGCCTCCATGATGGCAAAGATTCTGATTATAACTGAAAATCTTTCCTGTCCTACTTATGACAGCGCTCATCAGAGGCAAGTTATTTGACCACTCTGGGTTTCAAGTCCTTCCCTGCTCTGGACTTTACTCCCTTAGAACTTGGAATGAACAGAAACTTGACTTACACTGTAGTTCTGGTCTGTATATTTCTGGGTTTTCAAGAACTGGGCTCAGTCTGAATATCAATTCACTTGTCTATCCAGGAGTATTCACGCCTAATGGGCAGTTGGTTTAACAATCTGTGCTAAGCCCTTGGGAACAAAGATACAGAAGAGAACATGGTCTTTGCATTGCGAGAACTTTCAGAGGGTCACTGCATGTCTCTGAGGGATATGACAAGTGCCGGGTGGAGATGGATTAGGGATCCCACATACAGACCTACCTGCTGGGGAACATTCATCTGGAGCCTACCTCTGGGACAGAAGGAAGGATACTCAGTGGGCTGCCCAGGAGGGCTTTAGCTCTTGCTCTGCTCCATCCCCTTCTGTGACCTTGAACAATAATGATAATGGCTCATATATATACTGAGTTCTCACAACATACTCAGTTCCGTTTGCTAAGTGCCTTACATACATGACCTGAAAAACTGAAGCTGAATTCCTGACTGGGACGGTGCAGGTCTCTTGCGATTGAGCCCCGACGTCATGTGCTGGTTTTTTTGTGCTGACGCGCACCCTAACCTGCAGCCATACTGTACTGCTTTCACTTCTTTCACTTTCCAGCTTTACTCGACCTGATCTCTTCCACCTGCATTGCCGTCTCCAACTCAGCCTGTCAGGAAGATGCCTATCTTTCCAGGCACAGCGTACGTGCCAACTCTCCTTTGAAAATTTTCCTTGGCAGGGAAATTATAGGTATTCTTTTCTGAATACATCTAAAACTTTGTACCTTTAAAAAATTACCTTCTTAACACACTTGGTTCTGATTATAAAAGTTAAACATGGTTCATTATAAATAACTCAAACAGTAGTGGTGAAGTTTTTGTAAAAACGCATTACACTCACCTTGTTTTTTTAAGTTATTCAAGGATCAGACTGGGTTTTATTCCTCTTTCCATCCCTGCGGCATCTGCCCACTTTAGTGCCAGGATGTCTACCACAGGCTTGTTTCACAGTGAGAACTACACAAGTATTTATCTGAATAAATTAATTATGCTTAGGACTTTTATTGCTAAACCTAGAGCTGATGTTTACAACATACGTGAGATTCATGGTTAATGATGTGATTAATGTGACTTGACTTCTCATAACTTTCTCTAAAAAATTACTAATAAAATTATTTTGTTGTTACGTTAATAAGAGGCCTGTGCTTTTTGGAGTGTTGAGCCAAATCTACCTATGATTATTTGTTATTACTGGAGATTCTATTGCCTCAGTCTTCAGACCTCTTTAGAGATGAATTATTTAATCCACGCTGAGAACATTTCAATACTTCAGGTTATTCACCTTTCAAAGTTCCGCAGGTATCTGCAAGAATTTGTACTTAAAATATTCCTGGGTTATAGGTCTAACTTCATTGAAAATTGACTGCACATTTTTATCATTAAATCATGAGCATCAGGTGACTTTCACGTTTCTCTGCTGAAGGCATGTTTCTTATTAGGCTAAAGCTTTTCAGTCTGTACAATTAATGGTTCATAGCACACTGGGGAACATTTATTAATTTTCATTTTACTTGTTTTTTGAAGGTTACAGGGGTTAAGGGTTCTAAGCTGGAGTTACTGAAATTTTAAAAGGTGTAAATAGGTAAATATTATGGTTCCTGGAAAAGTGAGACATTTTTCCCTTTAAGCATGTGATTAATATTACTAATAAAAATGTCATCAGCCTTCCCTGCTAGGGGGATGCAGTTAGAAAGACATTTTGCATGTATGTGTGTGGCTTATTTTCCATATCTAATATGACATTTTGAGAGACTGCTTAATGTAAGAAAATTACTTTTAAAAATATATTCTTGATGCTTTGTTAGGCGTATGCAATAATTCTAAGTAAAAAATAGTATCTCCCTATGCATTGACTAAAGATTGTGCTTGACTATCTTGATACCTTGCTTGTATCAGTGTTTGAGATAGGAATTTTGCCCTTCTCATCAGATCATGCAACCTGAATACTATTCTTGCTGAAGGCTGAATTTCTGGAAATAGGTCCTCTTCTCATACTTTTGTGGATAGATCACTTATATTACATTTCAATTTAGTTTCATTCATAAGCTAGTTTCTTAAGTATTTATTTCCTTATGCTACTATTTGTAATACATGGCGTCAATTACATATAGTAACGTTTAATTTTGACATAGATCAAGCAGTATTTTTTAAACAGCTTCATTGACATAAATTTACCTATCATATAGTTTACCCATTTAAAGTGTAGAATTTAGTGGTTTTTAATATATCCACAGAGTCGTGCAGTCGTCACCATGATCTCATTTTCAAACCTTTATGTCACCCTAAAAAGAATTTCTGTGTCCGTTAGCAGTCTCTCCCCAGTCTCTTTACTTTACTAGCCCTGGGCAATCTCTAATCTACTGTCTTCAGAAAAAAAAAGCAGCATGTTAAAAATAAATTTTAATTATCTCAAAGTTTTAGTAATTTTATAACCTTATTAAAACTAATATTCAATATGATACTTGGGTACATAATGGCATTTTTCATCTTCTTACAATTTTTATCTTTACAATGAACCATTTGGTTTGTAATAATTTCAAATCCACTGTCAAACTGCAGTAGTGTTAGACTCGCCTGAGCTGCCCTTCTGCTTGGCTGGTGCTATAAGAGTTTTATATTTAAACATACACAAATGCAAAAATGTTAAGTTAGGAATATGGTGCATATTTAAATGGTTAGTATGAAACACACTCAGCAGATTATCTTAGGCAACCATATCGTCCCTCCTTTTTATTCTTCAATTCCTTCCTCCTCACCAACACATAAACCCACACACAGACACACACGCACTCACACACTCACACAGTAGTCGTGGCCACATACAGTGAGCAGACTTCACACAGGGACAAGAAATAGCAGTATATGTCCAATATTGATATTTTCTTATGCATGTTATAAAAATAACATGTGTTGTGTATTTTGATTGCATACACATATGGTTTATTTCTAAATCACAGCAGGAGTCACAGAACATTAGAGGGTTAGAACTGCTATAGCAGAAAGCAGAAATATATGAAGTAGTATTCTAGGTAAACGCATGAGCCTACGAATTTTCTTCATGGTAGTATCACAAAACCTGGAGATCATTCATCTGGTTACTCCTTCCCTCGACACCCAGTTACTGATTGATGACAATGTAAAGGGTACAGGGGGCAAGACCCCGTGTGACAATAAGCAGCTAAAATTCCGCTTCCTTGGGAAGTGCCATCCAACTTCAGCACATAAAAGAGTGGGCTTTCTTCTCACAAGGAAAGGGCTCAATGAATCACACATCTTTTCCTTTTTTCTTGAAAACCTGCAGCCTATATTTTGCAGGAAGATTCAACATAATTGGTATATACCCATCTTTTTTTTAGGTGAATTAGGCCTTAACTGACAGATAACCCATTTTGTTCTAAAATTCAACAAACTCTCAGAAAATCTTATTCCACACAATCTTTTGAATATGTCATTTGCCATTTATATTTGATGGCCTTAGGAAAAAAAAAGTTATAAAAAGGTATTAATGCAAGTAGATAATAAAGCTGCATTCTATAAATCTATAGCAGCTTACAGTAATCATTAAAGCATGCAAAAGCCTTTCATCTATTCAAAAATATGCAGTGCACAGAATGTCTGCTAAGGTGCATGACAAGTCAGAGTTAAATATATATTAATAAATGAATTAGCTTCATAAATAATAGCCATAATGACATTTTAGGAGACAATAAGTCTGAGGATTGTCAGAAAACGGTTGATGTATGAGCTTCACGTCTCAGTGATTCTTCAAAATGAATAGGCTTTGCGAGATAGTTCAGACCCGCGACCAGCCTATTTCCTTGAATAATTTACTTGTTGTCAATTTGTACAGCCACATTACACATGCAAATTGTGCTGCCTGTGCAAACACCACTTGGAGATGATAAAAACAAATTTACGAAGGCTATAGAAGAAGGATTTATTTCACTTTCTCACCCAGGTCAAGCAATACATGTATCTGACGATTGTGTGTACCCAATTTTGTTGTAATTATATCAGCAAATTATTCCTTATAATCTTATTATTTTTAGCAGTCTCCTTGTGCTTGGGATAATTAGCTTTCTTCACTCAGTGTAAAAACAATTCAACTTGCCAGCCAGGTAGGGCATAGCTCCATTATCTGTTTTGGGTTTAAATTTATTCCCTATATTCTTGGACACTTTGTGTAAATTAAAAATTTCATAGTCCCTAATACTGTACACGCTGTTCATTCAGTGATGAATTAAGGCCCCCTAAACCTCTCCGTTTGCTATTAGATATCTCACCCACTTTATATGTTAATCTGTGCTAATGAATTCCACAACCCCTAGCCACAGTGAGATGACTAAAATTATTACCACTTACAGAGATATGCCTTTTTCATTTAAAGTTCAATTCAAATTGCTCGCATAAACAGTCTGCCACACAAAGATACCTCCTATAAAGGAGAGTTACTTACCTATAAGTAGAGTTCTCTGAAGGTAGTATTATCTTGGGATGCACATTCCTAGGTCACGTGCCCTCAGGTCTGTGGCATGGGGGGAGAGAATTCATAGCTGATGGGCAGGTCTTTCTTTCCTTGGGGCCCTTCATTAGCTCTCTGGCCTGTATTCCTGAGGGTTACTTGTGCCACACCCCTTCACACAGCCAATCCAGTTCTTAGCAAAACAAGCCCCGAGGGAAGCAGTAGGGCAGTGTAACCGCCAAATGAGAGTTGAAGGACCGGTTGCCATAAACTGATGTGCAGGACGCATAGTTTCTATGTTCATGAGGTTACCTATAAAATAATGCACCTACTAACTGAAGGAAAAAAAGCTACTTCTAAAAAAAATAATTTCAAATCCATACTAGACTTATTTACTTTTCATATAAGTAACATTTTTGCTATGGAAATAATATCTACTTACTATAGAAGACTTAGAAAATATAGATAAAAAAGAATAAAAACCACACATCTCCACCAATGGTCTACCACCCAGTGATAGAGTATCTGGCATCTATTTTTACAGGCTGGTTTTCTACAAGGCTACCTCTGAAAATGACAACAGAATCACCAGTCTTATCCTGTCCCTCTTCAACCCACTCCAACCAGAGATTCCAGGACAGGGTGCCTGCCCCATTTGCCCCGTCTCCAACTTAACCCATATTCAGAATCTTGTTTGCTGTCTTCCTCTAAAGTTGAGTGGTCCCAGAGTTTCAGGTGCTGACCAAAGCTTGGCTCCTTCCCCCCCTCTCCCCTCAACAAAATATTCAAGCAAGTTCTCATCCTGCATTAGTTCTAACGTACTCTGTGAGGGCCACCTTCCAAAATAGTCTTTCACAAATGCTACTGCTAGGCAGAAAGTAGAAGGCCTGAAGGTGGGACCTGGCACCAGACCATGAGGCACCTGGCACCACCATGTACCCTCTCAGTGACACGGGTGGCATTTCACTTTCCCTGCTGCCTCTGTGTTTGTTCCTCACAACCACCATGGGAGTAACCAGAGGAGATGCCATTTTTTGCTGTTTTACAGATGGAAACATCTCAACTCTGGGAGGCTAAGTAACTTGCTGAGGTTTAGGAAAGAATCTGTACACAGGTTTTGTGGCTCCAGAACACAGGACTCACGATTTTAATTCCCCTCCCTTAATTCTTTGGACCTTAGGGCACTTGGTGTGTTTTCACGACTTCTTCTTAAAGACAGATCATTTTCAAAGGTAAATCTTTGGAAACCTTTTTGGTTAGAGATTCAGAGCTTCATACATTATTTTATTTTGAGGTTCCTTAATTATTTATTACCTTGAGAAGGCTATTTACATAAAGCAAATATTTTGCTTCAGGAGAGTTTATAATAGTCTACCTTTTATAGTATCCTCTGCTTAAAAGTCAAAACAACTTCTTGGAATGAGATTTTTCAGCTTGTAGTTAAGACATCCCCACAGATGAACTTAATTCAACACCGTACCTGGACGCAGTATGATCAGGACCCAGCCTGGCCCTTTCCTACTCTCTTTGCTCCTCTCTTTTCGCCACCGTCACTCACTCACAACACTATGTGCCCCAACTGCAGCTAGGATGGCAAATCACATGTGATGGATGCCAGTAGCATCAATTTAGAGGAACAATTTATACATCATTTTATAATGTGAAACCATCACATGGATGATAGATTGAGGCTCTTGCAATTAACCTGCATTAATATTTGGCAGAGTCATACGGGCAGCTCTTAACATGTAATCACGCACAGAGTGCTTCATGTTCTTCAGTAATAAAACCCAAAGGTACTTTAATTCAGCATCTTCTCTGGAACACAGTGTGTTCAACTAATTATCTTAAATTATCTTATCTCCATTTATGAATCACAAATGGGAGTCTGGCACCAGCAAGACTAAGCCCAGAAAACCGTGAAGCAGGTGAGATGGCTTTCTGCATCTCAACTATCTGCAGGGGTGTCTTCTTCCTTTCTCCTCCCAGTCGGCCCCCACCCCTTCTTCTTGGGCCTCCTGTTGCTGGTTGGTCTTCTTCACCCTCATCCAAACCACCTCTCCAGAACCCAGCCAGTCCTTCAGTCAGACTGCAGTGCAGTTGACTAATAAAGTGTACTGTGTTTTCGCTCTCAGGATTATTTTTGCTTTGACAGGGACAAACTGGATAAAATATTTAGGGACCAGGAAAATGTTCCAATGACCATTAAATAATGTGCCTTGGCTCAAAGTTCTCTATTGTTACAGATATTTCACTTGTAGAATTGTTAAATGCCATTAGGAAGATCCGGGTTCCTTTCCTGGTCCATGAGACAACTTACTTTGTTTTTTTAGTATCTCCGTATACAAAATGAGATAACAAGAAACTGCTCATATGATTGTTGAGGAATAAATTAGTGAATATGCATAAAAGCCCTTGGAGTAGTAGTGGTGTCTAAGAGCTACTCAGTTCATGTTTTAGATGCTCTTCTTCCCCTTCTTCATCATCCTCCCATTTCTTAGGGGGGAGGAGTCAATGTGCAGAAGAAAGCACAGGGGCCTGGAAGTTCCTGGGCTCAGATCTAGATGCTGCCATATACTAAAGGCAAAAGACTTACACAGATTTAAATTCAACAACACAATTTGAAAAATATAAATTGTCTGGAGTCACCTAATTAAAAATGAATGTCAGCTTCTGTTTTCCGTTTTATGAACCATAGATACCATTGCATAAAACACACAAAAACACAATGGTCTTATTTGGAGAAACCATTCCAGCCAGGTACTAAGGAGATGCTAGTGAGTAGACTCTTGCTATAAAGAAAGGTTTAATATGGTATATGGAAAAATATGAGGTATATGTTCATAGGATTTTAACAAACAAAGTAAAAAAAAGAAAGAATAGTAATTCTGTTAAGCAAATTTATGGATAAAGGTCCTTGAGTTTCTATTTAATTGAAAAATTAGCAAACTTTGAAAATCAGTTTTCTCTCAGCATTCTTTTTTTTTTCCTTTTTTTTTCTTTTTTTTTTTATTGAATGGTAACTATGTACATTAATGCACTTCTGGGGTACAGTGTGGGGTTCTCACATGCAATCCGAAATACTTCCATCAAACTGATCAACACAGCCTTCATGTCATTTTCTCAGTTATTGTTTTAAAATGTTCTCATTCTATTCTTAGAGAGATTCACTTGTACCCCTGTAAGATAAACCTCAGAAATGGTCCCTCCAATCCCCCTCCCTCTACCCATTCCCCCCTCCCTTCTCCCTTGCCCCTCCCTCAGCATTCTTTAAGTCCCGTTGCCAGTTTAAAATAGTTTATAATTATATGTATTAAAATAGAATATAACATAATTACCTTTATATCAGGAAAAATTAATCCTATATATCATATTAAAATAATAATATATATAATCTACTTTATAATTTCAGAGAATTGTTTAAAGAAAAAAGTTTGTTCTGTTTCCATTAAACTCCCCAAACTTCACTTCTTTCCTTCTTCCATAGAAACAATTGCCAAATTCTTTCTTTCTTTCTTTTTTTTTGCCGTTTTTGGCCGGGGCTGGGTTTGAACCCGCCACCTCCAGCATATGGGGCCAGCACCCTACTCTTCTGAGCCACAGGCACCACCCCAAATTCTTTATATTTATTCCCTCTTTTTCATTTTTTCCCAGAGATTATGCATGATCATTTGGTTTGGGGTTTAATCCTATTGCCAATACTTTCTACTGAGATTAGCTAAGAGGCTTCCCTAACTATAGTCTACATTACTCTATTAACCTGTTTTTTAAGAATCTACACATCTACACAATTTCATCTCTGCTCAACTTTTCTAGTTTTCTGAAGGTGAGGTTCAGGGAAATTTAGACTGTTGGCCATAGTCACACATATCTTTGTGACTTCACAGTCTAGGGCAGTGATTTTCAACAATTGTGCCATGAGAGGATCTTAGGTGTGCTGCAAAAATTTTAAGGATTATTAAATGATTGTCAAAAGAAGTTCAAAGAACAATAAACATATTCTTTTAGTCTTTTTTTGATCAACATAATTTAAGTGTGCCGTGGAAGTTTAATTATACGCTCAAGTGTGTGGTGAGATTAATTGAAAAACATTGGTCTAGGGTCTTACTAAACCATGCTTCTATTCCCTAAACATGGCCTATAAATTCCCAAGTTTTCCTAAAACACATTTCTCTATCAGATACACCTGTTGAGCTGCTTATACCTCCTAAAGCCAGTATATATCCTGTCTTAACCAAGAAGCCCTGCTGGAATCCCAGTCTGATTTTATTGCTTCCTATTTACAGCAATCATGACACTTTGTTCTAATATCAACACAGTACTTAACATTTTCTGCTTTGTATTAGTGTTATTTATATCTCCCTGTCTCTCCAACTAGATTTTGGATTCCTGGATGGCAGACACCATCCATAAGTAAGGTCTTATGCCTTACCTACTCACCTTTCCCTTTCATCCAAAAGAATTCAGTATTTCCCACAGTGCTTTGCATCCAATAGATATTAAATATGTGTTAAATAAATGGAATTAAAATTTCATTTTAAAGAGAAGAAGTAGAGTTCTGTGTTTTTTAGGAAATTTGAGTGTATTCTCTTAGTTCTAATGGAATATTTTTTAAAAATAGCAAATCTGATTTAGTTATTCTTCTATAGATTACTTTTCCCAATAAGGATATGTTTTGTATAGGTGAAATGTATAAACTTGAAATATACCAAGTTTATTCATTATTTATCACTTAAATATTTACCAAGTTCCCAGTGTCTAGTACTGTAGATAAATGATGCAAATGTCAAGGTGGTGCTGAACCCAAGAAATTTCGGTCCTTAAGGACAAGAAATAAAAGCAGGTTCATACTGGAGAGGTCAGATACTTGGAAGCAAGGAAGGCAAGGAGTGCATTAACCATTGTTTTCCAGCTTAAAAATTTCTTTATTAATATTTCTAGAGATAGGTTCTCATAGGTCTCATGTGTAGCTCAGCCTGGAGTGTGGTGGCATGATCGCAGCTTCCCAAGTACATAGCACTATAGGTGTGAGTCACCTTGCCCAGGCAATTTTTTAAATTTTTGTAGAGGCAGAGGCCTTGCTATGTTGCCAGGCTTGTCTCAGTCTCCTGGCCTCAAGTGATCCTCCTGCCTTGGCCCCCCAAAGTGCTAGAATTAAGGCATAAGCCACTGTGTTCAGCCTGTTTTCCAGTTTTTATCCTGAGAGCAGGCCATAGCCAGAATTGTGTGGGAAGGTTAGAACTTGAATAGAAAGCTGGTCTTACATGGGAAAGAGTTTAGATCAATAACAGCTGCTAGAAAGTGAAGGGGAATATTGAAAAGAAGAGGGACACAAAGTGAGCCTAAATTCTACATATAAACTATGGCCTAATCTTTGAATGACCCTTGACCTATGCAAATGAAGGGCAGACTTCAAAGAGCCTGGTTAAAACTAAAATAACTGAACTTATATTTGAACTGCCACTTATTGCCAGGGAGATAGAGCATGCACTTTGGGCTTAGCCAACTTAACTGTCTGCCTTTTTTTTTTTTTTTTTTTTAAATAATGTTCTCTGGAAAAATATAATATACTCCAGAGTGTCAACAACATATCCTTCATAATTTCTAGTATAAAATTCAAAATTACTTGTTATATAAAAATATAGGAAAACATGACCCAAGGTCAAGAGAAAAAAAATCAAAGGAGACTAATTCTGAGATGACTCCAAAGTTGGAATCAAAAGATAGGAATTTTAAAATAATTATCCTTAAGGGCTTAAAGAAAAATACAATAGTGAAAAGATAGGAAACCTCAGTTGAGATATATAGTCTATAAAAAGGAACTAAAAAGAAATTCTAGAACATTAAAAATATATAAAATAAAAATTCACTGAATGGCTTAACCACAGAATGAGTAAGATAGAAAAATCAGAGAATTTGCAGACAGACAAATAGAAATGGTATACTCCGAAGAACAGAGGAAAAATATTTTTAGAAATGATCAGAGCCTCAGAATCCTGTAAATAAACAAAAAGTCTAAAATTGGAGTAATGAGAGAATGAATTAGAGAAAATATTTAATGAAATAATGGCCCAAATTTCCCCATATATAGCCAAAGACATAAATTTTATAGTTTGAGTTCAGTGAACTGCTAGCGAAATGTATAAAACATACAAAGCACATCTAAAAACATTGTAGTCAAGCAATTAAAAACCAAAGATAAAGAGACAATCTTGTAAGCAGCCAGAGAAAAATGACGCATTTTCTCCCTCCTGGGGAGCAATGCTTTGAAGGACATCTAACATCACATCAGAAACAATAAGGGCTAGAAGACAGTGGAATAGCAGCTTTAAAATAACACAAGAAACAAAATCGTCAACCTAGAATTCTTTATCTAGAAAAATATCCTTCAGGAATGAAGATGACTTCCACTTCTACCTAGGATATAGAAAGCTGCAAAGACCGTTCATTGATCCTACCCTAAAAATAAAAAAGTGCTGTATAAAAAACAAACTTATAACTTTTCCTGAACACACAGGACTCTAAGTTCACAGAGCAAACCAGCATCTGGAAAGCCAAGGAATGACAATCTCTTTCAGGAAGCGGTGAGATAAGCGTACTGACTAATCTAAAAAAGGCAAAGCAGCAAAGATGAAATGGAACAAATAGAAAAAATCTAAAAAGGTAGTACATTTAAACCTAACTATGCCAATAAGTACATTAAATATAAATGCTCCACCTACAACAATTAAAAGAGATAGGATAAAAATGGAAGCTCCAAGTATGAATTATCTATAAAAAATACACTTCAAATGTAAATGCATAGATATGTTAAGAAGAAAATAATAAAAAAGATACATCACACAAAAACTAAGTTTTACAAAAAGCTAGAGTGTCTATATTGATATCAAACAAAATAGACTTTAGAACAAGGACTATTACCATGGATAAAGATGGCTATTACATTATCACAAAGAAGTCATAAAGCCACTGAATAGATAACACCCCTAAAAACATAGCTACAAATACCAGAAGCAAAACATGTAACTGAAAGGAAACAGACATGTCCATAATAATGGTCGGAAAATTCAACATTCCTCTCTTAGTAATCAGTTGAACAAGTTGACAGAAAATCAGTAAGGGAATAAAATACCCAAGCAATGATAGCAACTAACTTAATCTGATGATTAGAGACAACAAAACATGTGATCAAAATTTTAAAATTATTTCTATATAATAGCAATGAACTGTCAGGAATTGAAAGTAAATATAGTTCCAATACAGTCTGCAGTAATAATTTACAGTATGGCATAAAAACTATTAAATACTTACATTTAAATCTAAAAAAATTGTACACAATTTACCTGTTGGAAACACAAAGTATTTATAAGAGAAATTTAGAAAGACCTAAATAAATCAAGAGGTAAACTGCTTATGGATTAGAAGACTTACTAATGTTTTGATATCAATTTTCTCCAAATTGACCTATAGATTAATGCATTCCCAATCAAAATCTCAGCAGTATTTTTCATAGAAATCCACAAACTAATTCTAAAATTTGTATGAATAAAAGACACTGTAAGAGTCAATAAGATTTTGAAACAAAGAATGTGGTTGGAAGGCTCACATAACTCAATCTCAAAAGTCCTTGTGTATTGGCACCCATAGCACAGTGGTTATAGTGCCAGCCACATACACTGAAGGTGGCAGGTTTGAATCTGGCCTAGGCCAGCTAAACAACAGCTAAACAACTGCAACAAAAAAAAAGTCCTTGTAAAGCTACTGTAATTAAAAAAGAGTATAGTATTGGAAAAAGGATACACACACAGACCAATGGAACAGAATTGAGGGCCCAGAACATAGAACTACACATATATGGTCAGTTTGATTTTTGTTTTTATTTATTTATTTATTTTTTGGTCAGTTTGATTTTTAACAAAGGTGCAAAAGAGCAATTCAATGGATGAGGAATTTCAATAAGTCACGCTGGAACAACTGGATATCTAGGTGCCAAAAAATAAACCTTGATTAAACTTTGTACTATATACATAATCAATGCAAAATGGTTCATAAACCTAAAGTTTAAAACTATAAAAGTGTCTAGAATAAAACAGAGAAAATAATCTTTGTAACCTTGAATAAAGCAAGGATTTCTCAGATGTAATACAAAAAGCACAAACCATAAAAAAAATCAGTAAATTTAATTGCAACAATTTGAAAACTTTTGCTCTTTGAAATATTCCAAAGATAGGCCAAAGCCTTCCTAAGTCATTAGAGAAATTAAAATGGACAACACAATGAGATACCACTACTTACTCATTTGAATAGCTAATTTTTTTTTAATGCCCATAACAAAGAATGTGGAGAACAGGAATTCTCATTCATTGCTGATGGGAATACACAATGGTGCATACAGCTCCTCTGAAAAACAGCTTGGCAGTTTCTTGCATAGTTAAACATAAACTTACCGTACAACCCAGCAATCCCTTGCCTGGGTATTTACCTAAGAGAAATCAAAAGGTTCCCTCCCCACCAAACCCTGTATGTGGGTGTTTTTAACATCTTTATTCATAACTCGTAGTTCCCAAAGTTATTTGGAAACTGAAAGTAATCCAAATATTCTTCAAGTGGTAAATAAACTACAGTAGAGGTACACCATGGGATATATTAGCAATAAAACAGAACAAACTGCTGGTACGTGCGACAACATGAATGATCCCCTCACGCTTGAAACTATGGGAAGTAGGCTGGACTCAAAAGATTATATACTATTTGATTTCCTTTGTATGACTCCCTTCTGGAAATGGCAAAACTATGAGGACAGAGAACATTTCAGTGGTTTACAGGGGTCACAGGTGGGAGAAGTAGCTGACTACAAAGAAGCGTGTAGGAACTTGAGTGTATTGATAAGCAATAACCTGTGTATTGACTGTGGTTGTGTTGACAGGACTATATGATTTGTCAAATATCCTAGTGTACACATATATAAAGGGTGAATTTATATTGTATGTAAATTATACCTCTATAATAATGTCAATTAAACAAAAAAAAATGAGGGCAAAGAAAAAGAAAGTTAAGAAACTTTGTCACCAATAAACGTATACTATAAGATATTCTAAAGAAAATTCTTTAGAATGAAGGTAAATGAAACAGATGTAAACTCAGATTTATAGGATGGGATGAACAGCACTGGAAATAGAAAATATATGGAAAAATAGTATTTTTCCCTTTTTATTATTTTAAAATACATATATATAAAGAAAAACCCACCCATTAAAGCATGAGATTTACAATGTATGTTAGATATAGTGCATATGACAACGTCAAGAATGGGTCAAGAGCATCAAATGAACCTGCAGAGTTCCAAGGTTTCTATACACTAAGTGAACTGTTAATATTAACTTCAAGTAGCCTATGAAAAGTTGAGGATGGATACTGTAATCCCTAAAGCAGGGGTCCTCAAACTTTTTAAACAGGGGGCCAATTCACTGTCCCTTAGATGGATGGAGGGCCAGACTGTGGGGCCCGAGACAAGTCGGCTGCTAAGCAGGACAGGTAGCGGCGGCAAAAACACCCAGTGGGCCAGATAAATGTCCTAGGCAGGCTGCATATAGCCCACGGGCCATAGTTTGAGAATGCTTGCCCTACAGTAACCATTAAAAATAACACAAGAAGGCATACATAACAAGCCTAAGGTATAAATCAGAAGGGCATTTCTAGAAAGGATTCTGGAAGTGAACTGGGGAAGAAGACCTTGCTTTAGGGGTGGGGAAAGGCTCGGAGCTCAGAGGGCAAGAAGTCAAGGAGGTCTGCATGACTCAGTATTGGATATGGTTGGGTAGGCTGAAAATGGCTGTAATTCAAGACCACAGAACGTAGTGTGCTTTTATTAACTGAAATTAAATGGGTGTAAACTTACTCAAAGTTTAAAGATACAAAACAATTTTAATAAATTTCAAAGATGGAACATAGGAAGGGGAAGATTATGTGAGGCAGATTGTTTAAGATGTCATCAATTTGCAAATACATGGTTTCAAGTGTTTATTTCTAAATAATGACATCAGGATATTTATTTCATTACAGGCAATGTTCTGAGTGGTCATTACGTCCCCAGGCCATAGAAAATAATGCTACATTGCAATACAACCCAAACAAAGTAACAACACTGAATAAGAAATGATTGGTTCTTACTTTGAATGGCAGAAACATTGGAAAAGATTTGGGAGGGTTCTTCTGGCCAAGTTCAGAGATGCTTTAATTACACTTTAAACCTACAGCTTTCTTTTCTTCACAGGCATATTGTCACCTGGTGCTTGCAAATTATGATTAGTGTGGTGGGTAGCAGTGTTTTGTGGGTTACAGAAAACGAGGATGGAGAGCAAGACACTGAAGTTACTGGACTAAAACTGGATAAGAGTTTCTAGATGTGTACCCATACCTGCTGTACTTTTATTTGTATGGAAAAGATTAGCTGATGTGGAATTTTCATATCTCAAACTTTAAGAATCAAAGGAGAGGCAGAACTTTTTAGGTTTTCTCTACACCAAGAGGAAAATGTATTTGATCAAACCCTAAGAGGATGACCAGGAAGTCACCTACATGATCACCACTCACCTGGGGTATCCACAAGGGCTGCATTGAATTTATAAAGCTGCACACAGAATGTAGGGAGCAATAATAAGAGTATAGCCATGAAAGCAAGAATGGAAGGGAACGAATGAGTGAAGGGAGAAAATATTAGACTTGATGCTCAGAATTGCCGCTTACCCTCCCATTGCTTTGGCCAGATGCTAATCATTTTTTCCATAATAGCCTTCTCGCTGGGTGCCTTTCATGTTGGTTTAACTACCTCCAAATCCATCTTTCATAGTCATAAGACTATAGCAGTAGTCTCCCTAGAGCACCTGCTTCAATGTGTCACTCTCCTGACTGGGATCCTAACCTTCTCTTTTCTGACTGTATCCAGTTAGAACTTGTCAGTTTGCCTGAGGGGAGGCTCCATAGTCTAGCCCAAGCTGGTTTCTTATGTCTTCCCTAAATCATAGCATTCTAGTAACTCTGTTTTTGTTCGTATGATGTTCCTAAGTCACCTTCGCCATATTCCTCTTCATCCCATGCACTGACATTGCACTTCTGCTGTTCTTCCATCCATCCATCCATCCATCCATCCATCCATCCATCCATCCATCCTCCCTCTCCACAAGCATCTACTAAACACCTACTACCTGACAAGCACTGTCATGGGAGAGCTCACAACCCATTAGAGGCGATGACCCGTGACAACTAATAATATTTCAATCTGATACAACCCCAGCTGTGCTAGGTACCAACTATTATGAAGACACAGAGAAGAAAGGTGTGAACAGCATGGGTCAGGGAAGGTTTAACTCAGGATCTAGGATCTATTTGATCTGAGAAAGGTATTTCAGGCAAAAGAAATAGTATATGCTAAATTCCATCTTTTCTGTTCTTAGGCCTTCCATAGTTTGTATTTACATCATGAAACTCACAATTTTGGTATTTACTATATAAAATACATCATGTGTAACCATATTACGTATCTCAGATTATGAACTTCTTGACAGGCCAGTTCATGTATGGTACTTCTTGTGAATTTCAACACTTAGCACCGTGCTGAGTGTTAGGAACTAGTAGGGACCACAAAGATACTGACAGATTGATCTGATGGTCTGCTAGCATTGATGGGCCTTTTAGTTTTTACATGTAAGGGAAGGAACCAAATATTTACTATATGCGTATATGTTCCTTCATTTAGAAAGATTATTCAGACAGTGAGATGCTTTGAGAAATGAAAGTATTTGAAAAAGGAAGATTAAGACCGACTTCCAGGCAGCAAAGCAAAAATGACTGAAGGGGACGCCTTTGACGGGGGATCTGGTCACTCACTAGATCGTGCTCCTGAAGCCTCTCTTTTCATGAGCTCTCAGTGGATATGCCATCTTACTGGGCAGTAATGATGTCTATACTTTATTGATAACATTGTGCTGAGATTCATCGGGAACCTCCTCTTAAAAGAGGCAGGATGGGTCAGTGATGAAGAGTATGTGACAGTGGGGAGAATGAGTCTGGTGAAACTTCTTCATCCTGGGTCTGCATGTTACTACCTGTGTAGCACTGGGCAAATTTCTTAAACTCTCCAGGTCTTACATTTCTTTATCTACAAAGAGGAGACAATAATAGCTACCTCATAAGATTACATAAGATATTAGACACAACATTCCTAGTACACAGAAATGCTCAATAAGCCTCCCTCTCCTGCTCCGCCTCTCTCCTGAAGTATAGTCTGTTGGACCTTAAGAATTTAATAGTTTCAGATATGACCAATTAAAAAAGTGTTTTCTTTGACAACATCCTACATAATAGGAATTGTGTTTCCTCAAATGTCAGCTCTGGTTGATGTTACAGTGTTAATTGTTCGACATATTCTTAGAAGAATAACATCGTTTATAGATGTTTCAGTTTTCAAACTTAAAAAATAAATCCAGATAGGGAAACTGTCATTCCTTAATCATGAAGGATATCAACACAATCCTGAAATTCAGATTTCTGTTTTCAATTCTTTTGCTTAAGCCACTAGACCACTTTTTTTCTTTAATGTCAAAAAAAGAGACATTTTGTACAGGAGGAAATTAATTATTTTCTTTCTCGGTTTCAGCAAGAAGTACATTTATTATATGTTAACAAAGTTTTATTCACTTTTACCAACTGAGAAATATTTAAGGCATTTCATTATTTATGGAGAAGTTCTTCATCAATCAGAAATTTAGCTGCCACCATAAAGAACTTCACAATTAGTCTTTTATATCATGGGTGTGACTGATAATCTCTATACTAAAAAATTATTAAATATAAGGAAAAACTATTCATAAACTGTAATATTTCTTGGCAAAGAAAAACTGCTTTGTGTTTTTAAAGATATGGTTGAGAATTTAAATGAAACTTACACACTTGAAATTAGTGCCAGATGCAACCCAACTCAAGCACAATTCACTAGCTGCATCAGGTATTTCACTGTGATTTAGTAAAAGGTATTCAACAATTCTGTGTTTCATAGAAGTCTCACTAATACAAGTATTTCATTCACAAAATGCATGGCTTGGCAGGTTTCCAGGACAGGAATTTGCTGAAGGGAAGGTAAATTTATTGATTAAAATAAATCAAAGGACTGACATTTTCCTAGAAAACCAGTCAAACAATAATATTCAGAAACTGAAAGTCTTACAATCAGAACCAGAAGAAAGTCTGAGCTGTTATTTATGTTTATTATAGGAATCCAATAACGTCAGGGTAAACAATCAGGTATTTTAGAATTCTCAAATTAACATTGAGAAACTAAATTTTAAAATACTACATATTTTTGTATTAGGGCCTTTTGATAATCTTGTGTTTGTTAGTCTTTGGAATAGTTATATTTTATATATTTATATGCACTGCATAACAAGCATTCTTTGATGGAAGACATACAGAAATAATCCGGATATTTCTGAAAAATGCCAACATCACTGCCTTCTTACCCCAAGCCTCAGTTCTTCCCCTTCCACTCTCTCTTTTCCCATAATCAATTGTTATGGACCGAATGTTGGTGTTTCCCCAAAATTCACATTCAAGGCTGCCTTAAACCATAGTGTTGCTGTATTGGGAAATGGGGCTTCTAAGGTAATTGAGGTTAAATAAATTCACAAGGGTAGAACCACAATCAATAGGATTAGTGTCCTTTTAGGAAGCCAGAAGAGACACCAGAGAGCGCCCCCAACCTGTGCACACAGAGGTCAAGGGAGCACAAAGGGAAAGGGTGGGTGCTGCCTATGAGGCAAGAGAGAGATCAAAATGAAACCCAATTTGGACTTTTCAGCATCCGCAAGTTTGAGTAATAGATTTCTGTTGTCCAAGCTGGTCAGTGTGCAGTATTTTGCTACTGCAGCCTGGGCCAACTAATCAGCAATTAAGAGGCCTAATGCAAACAGTTACAACAGCATTTTCATATACCACTGCTTAATTTTTTAAAGCATTGGATTCAAGGAAAACCCTGAAAAGCTAAATAGATTTGACCAGGAAGAGTTTCATACAGATCCTTAAATTATTCAGCCTTGCTTCTATTGTAGAATCAGGTAATGTGAACATGAGAAGGGACCTCAGCAACCCAAGTTTGTTGATTCAGGTTTAACTATGATTCTGGGGGTTACAGAAAACCACTCTATGAACTTGACACATTTTCTGGAAGATGTTGGAGGTAGGGGTAGTTAAGTAAAAGGCTTAAACATCTGTTTATGCTAAACAGAGATATATTATTTGGTGTAACGCAAAACTTTTTGAAACCTTTTTTATGTTTCAAAGAAAGGCATCACTGATACCAACAAATAGCTAAAACTGAAAATTACTGAGCCAGGTAATGTGTTAAACGGTTTAAGTATATGGTAGTTCTCTCTATCTCATGGGAATGCATCCCAAGACCCTCAAGAGATGCTTGAAACCTCGAATAGCACCAAATCCTATGTTTTTTTTTTTTTCCAATCTGGTAACTGTGATGGCTGCTAAATGATTAACGGGCTAGGTAGCATATATAGCGTGGTATATTGGATAGAGGAATAACTCGCACCCCTCAAGATTTCACCATGCTGCCCACGTGCACAATTGAAAACCTATGGCTTGTTTATTTCTGGAGTTTTCTACTTAATATTTTTTGGTCAACCTATGGTTGAACACAGGTAACTGAAAACAGTTACGCGAAACTTTGCAGGGAGGGGCTACTGTATTATCTGATACAACCATCAAAACTAGAAAATTGACAAGAACTCTTCTTTTTATCACAGAACACTATTTGGGAAAATGCAAGCATTTCTAAAACAGCCCTCCTCTCATCCTTAGCACATTACCCTATGTTCTTTTCTTCAGAGAGCTTTACTCTTTGTTTTTTTCCTCCTGCTCCCCAACCTTCTTAGGGTGTAACACAGCGCCCTCCACGGAAAAGGATTTGGGTCAAGTTTTGGCCAAGGCCACGCGGCTGGTCACTGAAGCATTCTGGGCTCCATCCCCGCGAGAGCAGGTGCTGGACCCTGCTAACCAGAGGCTGCCACGGAGCCTGCTGTAAAGTGGACCCTCAATAAACACGTTGGGGAGGGCGAAGAAGGAAGAAAGAAGAGAAGGAAAGATGAAAGAAAGGAAGGAAGGAAGGGGAAAGGGAGGGAGGGAGAGAGAGAAAGAAAGGGTGAGGCAGGAAGGATAAATGAATGAAAACATTCGCGGAAGGACCCAGAGAGCCTTGGCGACCGTTCGCCTCCCGGTGGCACGAACTCAGTTCGATGTCTACGTCAGCACTTCCTCACGCAGATGCACGGCATGGGATGGAGAAAGAACAAAGCCTTAAAACGTAAGGGAGAAAGGCAAAAGCTGTATAATTGGAGGGGACGAGAAGAAAGAAACTAACTGCTTCCTTGAGGTGAATAGAAAAGCAGAGCCGAGCGAGGCCGGTTGCCATGACGACTATAAGGCCACAATCGTCCCCGCCTATTGGCTGAGACGCCGGGACCAATGAGAAAGCAGGATGTTGGCGGGGTCATAAGATGGCTGCCGGGCCGCCGCTTCCTGCCCGGTGAGTACGGCTTATTGCGGGCTGGTTACCGGCCGGCTCGGGCTCTGGTGTTGCGGGTCCGTGAGGTCCTAGTGCAGGCAGCCGAGGGAAGTGGCGTGGGCGGCCTCGCAGCTCCTCCTATGAGCCGCCGGGAGCAGGTAAGAAAAGCCTCCGGCCCAGGCCCACCGGAGGATGGCGGGGCTGCCCTCGCTTTCTTCGAAAGGGGCGTCACGGTGCCTTCTCCGGCCTGTTAGTGGGAGAGGGTTTCTCCGTCCCACCCCAGCCAAAGAAAGAGGGATTTGAGGAGGATTTGAATCGGGAAAACGGGGATCATGTTTACAATTGACGTGTTCTAGAAACAGCTCCAGTTCCTGGGAATGTCAGCAGGCTAGACAGCCTACGCCGGGGTCCGCGGCGCCCGGTTCTATATCGGGGAAGGAAGGCTCCCGGTTTGGAGATTGGAGTGTGGCACTCGAGGAGAAGGTGTACCTTTATAGAGCCACCCTCTTGCGATCTTGAACCTTGTGAGTAGTCTCATAGCAGAATTGACTTAAAGGAGCCTTGAAATGTTACTGGTTAATTGCAAGTCTCACCGTACTGGTCTGCGGAAGTGTTTTCCAGGCCTCCACTGAACAAACTCTTTAATTAAAACATATACCTGCAAAATCCTGCTAAATAGTTTATCTGGATAAGCAGTTAAATTCGAACTCAGGCCTGTGATTCCCCTGTACATTCCGTACCCTTTTGAGAACAGGCAACACAGTTATTTCATAAAAGTGAATGGGACATTTTCGTTAATATCTACATGTTTTAAAATATTTTAATTAACCAGTTCCAAATCACAGGATGATTATTGTGTAATTATTTAACAAGATCTTCAAATTGGTAAGTGGTGATTTATGCCTTGTCAAATAAGATTAGTTTTAGATCAGACAAGGTTCAGATTTCTTGGATAATTCCTAATTGAATAGGAAGTATGGGGGAGGATTAGACAGCTTCATTCAATGAAAATAGAATTTAAATTCTGAAATATTAAAGATAGAAAACGTTTTGGCCATTAAACTCCTTAGACACATCTTTCAAGTTTTAGTTGTAAGCTGCTGCATGGTCTACCAGACAATATGACACTATTACTCAAACCTCTGGACGTGATTTTTGATGTTTGCAATTTAGTGTAGCATCTTACATAGCTTAAACAAGTGCAGAAAAAAGTTCTTCTTAACCATATTTTAACAAATCTGTAATTAGAGGCTATAATTATTCTTCAGATCCTCTCACAAATCTTGTTTTCAAGAATGTTACCACTTAGAACTTTGTCCTCTAAAAGTTCATAATTTAAAGCCATATGTACCTACTGTGAAAAAGTGGATTACAATGCATTAGGCAGGTAGCCTTACCTGTAAAAGGGGTATACAGAGTAATTCCTAGTGGAAGGATTGTTATGAGGATTAATGGTAGACCAAAGCTTGCTACTGTGTTTGTATGCCATGTGTATCCGTGACCTACTTTGTTTCCCCTTTCTGGTTCTGTTTCTTCTGTTTTCTGCTGTAACTAGAGTTTCCTTCCTCTTCTCAGTGTCTTTCAGATGCAGTCTCTCAGAAAACTAGTAATGACTAGGTTGTGTAGAGGAGAGAAATCTTTATCTATTGGGGTATTGAGGTTTAATCAGGATTGCATCTCACTAGGAGAGAATGGAATGTTACAGGAAAGAGTGAGTGATATGGGTCTGGGCATTTGGGGTACTTTCAATATTAATATCATAAAGAGATATTTTAGAGCTGCAAGACAGCTCAGAGATCATCTTATCAAACCTTCATTTTGTAGCTTAAGAATGGAGACCCAGACAAATACAGTGGCATGCCCCTAATCACATTGCTCAGGGCTAGAAATGGTCTTCTGACTTTCAAGACAGTGTTTTGCTCCCACAACCAGTGGTTTCCAATCTTTGCAAAACCTAGAACCATTTTTATTATAATTTGGTATCTCCTTAGTTGCTGTATTTTGAAAGATTGTGTCTACCTATACTCATTGTTTTTCTTATAAAATTCAGGTCCCTAGCTACCTGAGTCTCTGATGAACATGTGGTGAAGAATAATGCTTCCTTGAATTTACATCTCCTCACTTAATGATAGATGGATACTGTGTTACTAGGAGGAATAGTAAAATATGTTAGGCTTTTTGAATATGGAAATTGGCTTAAAGTCCCCTATTACCATCTTCATAAAATTTATCAAAACCTTAGATTAGGAACTGATGACTGTACCCTGTTCTTAATGCATTATTATCTGACTAAATGTACTAAATAATGACTTTGGTTGATTTTCAAGGGCAAAAGAAAACATAGCTATTCAGATTAGGCCTGTAAAAACAGATTTTCAGTTCATGGTAAATTGTGTCAGGCCAGGACTAGAGCTGCCTTCTGTGTTGTACACCCAGAATGTTATTTGAGAGTAATTGTGGGATGGAATAAACCTTGAGCCTGCAGGTAGAAGGAACATAAAATGAAGAAGGTGATGTTCAAAACCTTAGTGAGAAAAAAAAAAGATTCTGAATTACTTACATTTTCCATGGGGCTTAAATAATTAAATAAAGAAGTTATTTGTGTTACACATTAGAAAAATGAAATCTTATGATTTAATACCTTGGCTGTCGTAAGGTTCTGGCTATAATCTACACCAGAAAATTAAGTTTCTATTTCTCTGGGATCCCACATCTCTTAAGTTTCTATTTCTCTGGGATTACTTCACATTTTCACAGATAAAGAATGATTTGGAATTATGTGTTTTAAAACAAAGAAATACACTCTGAAAGGCATGAGTAAAAGACACTTCAAAGAAATAAAAGAATTGTTCTTCAGAGCAGCTAAAATAAGAATAATAGGAGGCCTAACATGGTCCCACTTGGAAATTGCCTGAATGACATATATATGCTATGAATAGAAGGACGGTATTTTCAAACCTTAGCCCAAGGCAGAAGTCACTAAGCAGTCTCCACATATTGGCTGACTTGTGATTGAGCCGCCTCTTACACGGGCAACTCCCTTGTATAGGCTCCACAGTGAGTGGCAGCAGTTATCTGTCCTCAGTGTCTCCTGAGTCTTCCTTGTATTTGTTTTGTTTGTATTGTTTTGTTTTTTTGACATTCACTGGGAAATGGCTCCTGACTTTAAATATTTTTAAGAACTGAATTCAGGAATATATTTTATTTGAATTTTGCCTTATTTTATGGATTTGGAGTTGGATTCCACTTTTTAAAAGCTATTTAATTTTTCATTTTTATTTGGGTACACTTAAGAAATTATCATACCAGGCAAATGCCACATTGAGGACAGTTCTTAATTTCACATCAGCAGGAGCTAAAAATAGATAATCCTGAGGAAATCCACATAGCCAACAGAAATGCACAACTGCTTAAAGGTTTATTTAAAAATAAAATAATAAATAAATAGACATCCCTTCTCCAGGGCAGCAGAGACTGCTCCCTAGAGACTGCTCCCTAGAGAAAAGCACATTTAGGTGCTAGAACATAGACTCATATGCAGAGATGGTAAAACAGTGGTCCAGCAGGATACATGTGCCTCTGCCCATCGGAGAGGCACATGCCTTTTTGTGAGTAGTTACATCTGAGGTCCAAGGTGAGTGATACTTGGCTGCTGATGGACAGAAACTTGCCATGTTTATGAGGCTAAGGATTTTTGATCATTTTATGTCCAGACCCCCGGTCCTCCAGGGTCTGGAAGAGTATCTGGCACATAGTAGGCATGTAAAAGATGTTGTGGGCAGGAAAAGAAGACCCCAGTTAGCATCACTATTTATATTAAAAGAAATCTGAATGTGAAATGTTACTGTCCTGAAGTCCTTAAACGGATAATGAGTTGGAAGGTATATGCCAGTCTCAAGTCAGGTTGGAGCCTATTATTGTACCCCTCCCTTTGCTACTTAGAACAGTAGAAATTTTTTTATTAATAGTATAACATCTGTTTTGTCAAATTGGCATATTTTACGTGATGTCTTTTGTGCTGTCAAAGAATCTTAAGAGTACCTTCATCCCCACTTTTAAACCACAGTGAGGTTTAGGGATGAGTCCAGGTTTGGGGGGACCTGGGAATTATAGCATTTTGGGTCTCTTCTTTTAAAAATGCAAATTCTGAATAGAAAATTAGGTACATTGCTGTGGAAGGACCTGTGCAAATGAGGAGCCTTGATGTTTAAGCTCCATCATCTTCTGGTAATTTGCCTCTTTTTTTAGTGCTCCCTTCAGAAAACCAAATACTAAAATTTTTAATAGACACTTCATGGCAGACAGTGGATATCAGGGAAGTAAAAGATTTGCTTCAGTTGCTAAGTGAGCGCACCACAAATATTAGAAACTTCAAAGCTATCCTATGAACCCTACCTCTGATAATAGAAATGATAAAAATGCAATAGCTGGCCACTGAAATAATAATAGCGAAAAGAACTTAACATGTATTGAGCCCCTAGGACCTCCTAAATACTGTGTTGAGGGGCTTATCTCATTTAATCCTCAGAATAACCCTATAAGCAGTATAATTAACCATGCATTGCAGATAAAGAAACTGAGGGTCAGAGATGTTAAATGATTTCCTCATATGAGGTGGCAGAGTCAGGATTCCAGTTGGAGTGGTTAGATGCCAGAATCCTTCCTCATCAAGAGCCAAGAGAATATTTGGTGAGACTCTTTTAGAGAGCGAGCACCTGATAAGGCTGGAGCAAAAGCAAAATGTAAGATCTGGTTCTTTAGACTTAGGATGAGGTCCTTCAGAGGTAACAGAAATCTGTTACTCAGAGTAGTACAGAGTCCCCTGATGCCTGTGTCTCACAGTGTGGTAATGCTTTCTTACTAGGCTAATCACAATATGGGAAGGAAACTTGGTAAAACAGATTTCTGTTCTGCTTTATTCCTTCAGATTGGTAGTAAATTGTGAATGGTACAGTCAAACTCTTTATTTTAGACATTATTTTGAAGGGACTGGTTTGGCTTAGTATGTATTCCAAAATAGACTGTGCAATGGAGACCAATGAAAATGTACTTTTCAACTTCTGATTTTTAAAATCACTTTTCTTAAACTTAACAGCAGTTGATAGTTCTCTCTACCAATGGGCTGAATAGCTAATACTCAATGTTATCTTGAACTTTAACATTAGTTTCCCAAATATAGTGTTGTTATTCAAAAAAGCTGTATGTTTTTGTTAAACTTTTGGCATTATCTTTTGTTTACTATTATTTTAGCAAATAGTATTACATTTAAAACTAGGACTTTCTTTTTACATACCAGACCTTCCTCAAAATTCTTACATAGCTTAAAATTTTTTCTTTAATTATTTTTCTGCTGCTAAGACAATAAGCTCCCTTATTAATTAAAATACAGATGAAATATCCATCTCTAATTGATATGGCTTGAAATTTAATTTTTTAATTTGCCTACAAAATACATTATTAGGATCTTAACATTTCTTGAGCAATGAATGCTTTATTGAATTTTTTTAGGTAAAACTATCCATATATTAGAGAATCATGTTCCTTTCTTCTTTTATGTGTAGGTATGTGTTGTAAGCACCTTGTTTAAACTGCTTTTAAACTGTTTTTACACAGGGAAGATTATGTTATTTTAATATAGAAGATTTCTCTCATACCATTTAAAATTACAATAAATACAAAACTTTAGATGAACTGTTACCAAACCATTGTTACTATGTATAATCAGTAGGTTCCTGGATTGTCTTCTAATGGTTTTAAAATCATTTCTGTAGCTATTCTGCATGTCTAAATTAATCTTTTTCCTCGTAGAAGAAAAGATGTGGAGTGGGCTGCTACCTCCTGGCCTAAATGAAAGTGATATTGAGTCAAATTCTGAAGATGAAGCTCCATTAGAGGACTCTGGACTTAACTTGCAGGAAAATAAAGAGGATGGAAACATTAGAAAAACAGAAACCTTGGATTTCCCAACAGATGGTTCAAAAACTGAAACAGAGGCAAATGTAAATGCGTATGAAGAATGCCCTTCTGGAATTCCCTTAAATGTGTGGAATGTAGGTTTTCTCTGACATGCTTGTTAGATCCTGTGGGGGTGCGGGGGGTGCATGCTCCCTGTGTGTCTCTGTGTTGGTAAATATGTGTATGTTCTTGAGACCTAACAGGGATGATGGACTCAGAATACTTTACCATTCTCTGAGACATTGACTACTTAGATACTTGCCTTTACTTTTGTTTTGTTTTCATAGAAAAAAGAAGGGGGCGAAAAACACTATATAGGGTTAAGCTGTTTTGCCTAACATGATACATGAAGAATTTCTGTCTTCATTTTATCTCTTTATTGTCTATGGACCTGTTGTTATCTATATGAAATATTGAGTTTCACTCCAAATTAGTTGGCTTATTTAGAAAATAATGAATATCAAAACTCAGGTTGAGAGTCTCAGAGAGTATTATATCTCAGAAATTGACTACTTTTATTAAATTGTTACCTTTATACCTACCAGGGATATAATTGTTTTTATTACTTGACACATTTGTTATTTTTTAAATACATGTTTTTGTACAAAGTATATTTGCTTCTTAATTTTTTTCTTTTACATAGAAATTTCAAGAATTGCATAAAAAACATTCTGAACAGAAAAGCTCAACATCAAGATTCAGAAGGAAAAAAAGAAAACACTCCAGAAAAGGTGTTTTGTTTTAATTTAGATTGTCAATAGTGTCAATGCTAAATTGTGTCTGAGTTCAATAATTTTTTGAAAACATGATTTTGAAATAACCAAGTTTATATATACTGACACTCTGTGAATTCATTTCAGGTAAATGGAAGAAAGAAAAAGAAACTCCTAGGTGGGTAGAATTTAAAATGGTTGTTTCAGACAGTTGTAGAACTTATCCAAATAATTGTCTCTTTTATGCTCAAACATAGGAACTAATAGTTGTAATACAATTGTAGTGACCAATTAAAAAGGTAATATAATTATAGTAACAATTAAAAACAGTGCAAATAAAAAATGAGTACATTTAATATAAAACAAAACTTATTATCTCTTCTTGTAGTGAACAGCCCGCAAATGAAACCCACTGGAAGGAACTTACTCAGTATTTTGGAGTCAATGACAGATTTGAACCCCCTGTTAAAAGGAAAAAAGTTGAGAAGGTAAGTAAGATCTTTTTTATTGTATCTTATTTTAGCTAGTGGGACATGTTTGTGATTAGCCTTTCCTAAGGTACTTGTCCTCATTAATTTATTCAGTTAAAAAGTTAAAATGCCCGCTGTGTACCAAAAATATGATAGATGAAGTAAATATGTAGTTACAAATCATTAAAAAATGTTAAGAAGAAGAACAACAGGTTGTGTGAAAAGGTTAAAATGGGTACCCCACTTTAGCTTGGGTGGTCATCCTTTATTAGAAAATGCCATTTCACAGAGACCTTAAAGATGAGAAAGAAGCCATCTCTATAAAGAATGCTAGTGCTGAGGTTTGGATAAAGATCCTCAGGAAGAAAGAGTGATCCTGGGATATTTGGCTAACTAAGAAGATCAGCCTGACTGAGATGGTGTCAGCAAGGAGGAGAATAGCCCATGATAAGACTAGAGAGGCAGGCATGGGGGGCCAAACTCTGTAGAACCTCAACAGGTGGAGTCAGGACGTGGGTTTTATTCATAGTGCAGTCAAGATTCATTAAGAGGTTTTAAGTCAAGGGAGTGACATAGCCTAATTTATGTTTAAAGGATTGCTTTGGCTGTTACATGGTGAATTGATTATAAGGCAGCAAAAGTGTATGAGAAAAAGATAGT
>CAUYQV010051589.1:0-18302 GCA_963574575.1 Galagoides demidoff | reverse complement strand
TAAAGCCTTCATGTCACTTTCTTAGTGTGTTAAGACAATCATATTCTACTCTTAGAAAGATTCACTTGTACCCCTGTAAGATAAACCATAGAAGTGATCCCTCCAATCACCCTCCCTCCACTCATTCCCCCCTTCCCTTCTACCTCCTCTTCCCTGTATACTTAGGCTATTATTAGGTTTTAGATTTCATATGAAAGCTATAAATTAATTTCATAATAGGGCTGTGTACATTGGATACTTTTTCTTCCATTCCTGTGATGCTTTGCTAAGAAGAACACTTTAAACAAATTCATACTGTCACTTAGTCTCCAGATCAATCTGGTAAATGCAGTATCATTACCAGTAACTATGTCAGAAACCCATCTAGACTCGCCTCCACAACATCTGAGGTCCTATGAGCTACCCAAGGCATATTCTCCTCATGGCAATGGCAGAGGAGCTTAGGCACAGGAGACATGCAGGCCTCCTTGAGAGAGATGCTCAGAACTGGCCCATCAACACTTATATTTTATTCTGTTAGCCAAAGTTTATCACATGCATGGCTAAACTCAATATGAAGTAACATGAAAGTACACATGGTGTACCTTTAAATGGACTTTCAAGTTATGGCAAGGTTGTAATCCAGGGAGAAGTGAAGAGTGGGGCCAATAACATAATCTACTGCACGGGCCAAGGAAGTAATGGCTCTAGAAATAGAAAATCAATATCCTGAATGCCAGTGTGTTTATTCCTCACTATATAATTAATCTGCAGGCTGTGGTACATTACTTAGATTTATTTCTTCTAAAAAAAATTCATCACTTCTGTGAAAGTTATCCAGAGGGAAAGAAATTAAAATAATTTATGAAAGATAATTATACTTGAATGTGTATTCATTTAAACTTCTCTGCAGTTAAAGGTCCCTCCTCCTTTGGGGAAGTCACTCATTTGTGAAACAGAGAGAGTTTCATATTAAACAAATGTGAAAAGTACTGGTATTTACCTTTTTAGACCTTCAATCTGCATTAATATCAATCATCTAGATTGGCCAATAAACATACCTACCATAGACCTGAATTATTTCTCTAATAAGGAAAGGAATCGATGGGGCATCTACTTCCCACAGCTGCAGTTGTAGCAGTTGAGTGACAGCATCAATGCCCTACATTTGTGAGTGATGTAATCTGTAGTGTTTGTTCCCAGTGATCACAAGAAGGAAAATAATCTAAACCCAGTAGAACCCCAGAGTGAAGCACACTCTGGGAATGCTTGCACCCCAAATTTCCTGGACAGTTTGCACACTATGGATAATTTCCAACAGTTAGTATCTGCATCACTGAAAAATGAAGACCCCCTTCCCTTGCATTTTGGAAAGTCTGCTTTCCCATATGGCTTTGGTGTTAAGCAAGGGAAAAATAGGACCCAAGATAGCATTTAATCAATGGTGCTTGGGAGTTGCAGTGTTTAAAAAAAAAAAACAGATAAATTTATTTCATTATTGAGGTAAATAGAGGTGTGCATTTGCACCATTCAATGGAGTATTCTCCAATGGATTAAGCCTGAATACCATTTTATGGTAGCTAGCTACATACCACATGCATTATTGATAATTGTCCATTCTGTCAATCCCATGCTACCTTCATCATTTCATTTTCCCAATAAATTACTGGCACTTGGATTCTAGAGTCTTTGTCTACTTTTTAAAAAATCCCCATTAAGATGCTGCATTTATACTTCTGATACTAAATGAAATAATACACCTACAAGAAAAACACGGTGACCTGACACAGTCAGGAACAACAAAGGCTCGTATTTCCTAAGAATGAAGATATCACAATGAGGTATCATCTCACACATGTTAGGAAGTCTGATATCTAAAAGAAAAATGATAAGTGTTAATAAGTAAGTGTAAAGAGGGAATGTTATACATGGTTGCTGGGATTGTCAAGTAGAACAGCCATTATGAAAAAATAGGTTTTGAAACCAATTAAAAAAGGAACTATTTTGTGATCAAGATATGATGCGTCTGGATATTTGTCCAAAGAAACTGAAATTAGTGTCTTGAAAAGATATTGAATCAGAACCAAGTGAAATAAATAGCAATGGCAATGTGTGATCTATGATAAAGGTCATGAAATCAGTAGGATCCATACTCTGTTTGCAGAATTAGCAGTGGCTCTCATAAACAGGGGGTAAATATTGAGTCAAAAGTGTGGTGAGAATGATCCAGAGTGACTTTGCCTTTGGTCAGGACCATTGAGTGTCGCTCAGCAGCCCTGTGCCTGCACAGTGATCATCCTCTTGGCTCACGAGCCCAATCCCAGTTCTGCAGCCCTTCCCAAAATCTTCTGGGCCACCCAACAACATTATTATTCATTAATATTGACAAGATAAAATTGCATTTATTTTTAATAACCTGCAGTGTTTGGACAGTTTTTACTTGTCATGATTTTAATTTGGTACTTCACGCAAAATAGTTATATTTCAAAATATCATTGAAAAATGTAGTTAAAGATAAAATGTATTTTAATTTATATTAATAATAGCAATCTACCTTTTGCATGTGTGGCAGATGGAATTACAAAATTCTTTCATCAGAGTTTGATCCTTAGAATCCTTCAGACCTCATGATGACAGCAGTGATCTCCTAGGCTATGGACCCAGACACTGCATGGCATAGATAGATCATTGTATTATTAAATATAAACCTCATGAAAATATATGTATTTAATACCCATCAGATAAAAATGAAAACAAACAGTATTCCAATGTTTTAAATTCTACTCTTTTCTACTTTGACAGCACTAAAGTAGGTGAAATGACTAATAACCCAGTCCTGAAAAGCCATCCAACAACTGGAATTTTCAATTATTACACTATGTGAAGAACAAACCTAGATATTGAGTCAATTTTATTTCCAGAGTAGAGTAATGAGACAAAGCCATATTAGAGTACAGTTTCCTATTATCTTTCAGATACCAGTACAAATCCAGAAGGAAATGACTACACCTTTATTAGGATAATAGTTCATTGCTATTAGACAGCTCTGCCTTTCCCTGGAACATTCTACTCATCCTACACATCTCATGTTAAGTTTATCTATATGAAGCCAAAATAAGTTGGGAAACATGAAATTAACATATAACATATATGAAGAGGTAGATTTTAGTTGGTTAATTTTCTGGAATATTGAAATTGTTTCCCTATTAAAGAGATTGATATATCCACAAAGAAAATGAATGCTGTAGCTCTTAGGAATATTTTAATTCTGGAATTTAAAAACATAATTCTAAAGGAATAGGACCTTTCATACTTAGTAATGAATACTGTCCTATTCCTTTAGATCATGTTTTAAGTTAAATTTAAGTTAAGTACTTTGATATCCCTGACATTTTACATCGACACCTCTTGTTTTATTTTTCTTGGGAAGGTATATCATCATTCTTCCAAATGAATACATTAGCTTGTGATTATTTTTCAAAATTTTTTAGGGCACTTTTCATGAAACCATGGATAGATAAGTCAAAAATCGGTGTTACTTTCAAATATGGATTCTGTCATGGAACCAATGCAGCCCACACAGCTCAAAATCTCAATAAACATGTGGCAAGGATGTGGCTAATGAACACAGAGTACAAGGATGGTTTGAGAATTTCCGCTGTGGTGACTTTAATCTTGAAAATAAGGCCTGTGGGCTGCCTGAAACTAAGGTGGATAATGACGACTTGTTGAACATGCTTATCAAGTATCTAGCTTTTGCAATGGAATCTGTCTGAGTTGTAACTTTTTACAGAAGTTTTTATTGAGAAAAAAATGTTTTCAGTTCTGCAATTTTGTCCTTATGACACAATCCTTCATATGCATTGAATTTGGCAGCAAGTTTTTGCATATTATAATCTGTGAAAACTGACACAGAGTTCCCACTAATTAAGCAGAGTGTCTTACCAGTAGTCTTGGCCAAAATATGGTCATCTGTCAACTTTTCAATGAACAATCTTCCTTCACCTGTAATTTTTCTTTTGGGGAATTCTGTTTTGAGACATAACAGAATCCGTGCTGGGATTAAAAAGTAACAGTAGATAGGAAACTATATTTACTTTTATTATTGATGTTAATTGACAGGAAAATAGAAAGCAAAGTTTGGGCTCTTCTGCATCTTGGTTGCTCATCCAAGGCTAAGGCAGGAGCAATTTTAAAGCACAGGGGGGTATGTGTGAGGTGATGCCAGGATGTGGAAGTACCCTAATAATCAAATAAGAATGCTTACCTGACTTGAAATAACATAAATGCCTAACTTTGCAGTGGTAAGTTGAAGTAGTTTTAATAATCACTGCCTCACCAAGTTACCATGAGCAAGTGTAATATCTGATGGTGTTTAAATCAACTGTCTACACTTGGAAGAGAACACACTGGCAGCCAGCCACACACCACCATAAAACTGAAGCCGTGCACATAGGCAAATAGAGAGTGAGCATAGATGTTTATTTCATGTGCTATTGGGACATAATGTTGGTGTCTACAAAGTTCACACTCAAGAACTTTGCAATCAAGTTTTACCCCAAAAAATCACAAAAATACCTCATGATGTTCAATGGATGTTTATGACTTCGTCTGGGACAGCATTCATAGCCAGCCTGGGCCACATTTAACCAGCAATGAGATGCCCCTGCTCTACCATCTTCCTGAGAATTACCTTTGTCTGCCTTTTATCATAAATTTTCTGCATTCAATTTTCCTTGTTAATAATTTATTACATGTTTGGATTAAAACCATCTGCCAGTAGCTTCTAGATATACTATGTTGGAGGTAAATTTTTGAAGATTTCCACATTTTAAAATTTATGTTTGATTAGTATTTGGCTAAATAATGCTAAGAATGTGTATATATTTTGTTTCTATAGAATTTGAATATGTTTTCCATATTATTATTTTTTTTTTTTGAGACAGAGTCTCACCTTATTTCTCTCAGTAGAGTGCTGTAGTGTTACAGTTCACAGCAACCTCCAACTCCTGGGCTTAGGTGATTCTCTTGCCTCAGCCTCCCGAGTAGCTGGGACTATAAGAACCTGCTCTAATGCCTGGCTATTTTTTGTTGCAGTTTGGCCAGGGCCCGGTTCAAACCCACCACCCTCGGTATATGGGGCCAGCACCCTACCCACTGAGCCACAGGCACAACCAATGTTTCCATTTCATTAGCTTCCATTCCTGCTGCTGTTGTTACCATTTGGATACTTGTTCGTTTACAGCTGCTACTTTTTGTTTTCTCTTCGAATTATTTTAGAAATTGTTTCCTTTTCTTCTAATAACCAGAAATCTTGTAATTATGATCCTGAAAGTATCCTAAAAGAATTTTTGTCTAACACTTTGTTAGTGACTGAAAAATAAAGGGAAATAAAATTCATATTAATAGATGACTGCAGCCAGGGTGATATGTAACATTACACAAGTTCATAACATGAGATTCAGAATTGGGAGCATTTATAGGATAAGAATGAAGTTGAATTTGAAATTAATAGTGAGTTTAAAGGTAAAAAAAAAAAAAGCATAAAAAGATCTCTCTCACTCTCTGGCCCATTTCTATATGAAGCATATTTCTATATGAAAACCATGATATTCATATCACTATGAAGAAAAAAAGAAGGTGGAGCCCCATAATAAAACTTTGGAAGTACACATGTAGAATTTTTCTTGTTGAATATCCAGTACTGCTCAGAGAAGGGGTTAACAGTTGAGGGGTTTGCTGATGATGGATGGTAAGTGCCAGATTGCACATTGGAAGCATTTTCAAATTTAGGGAGCATGAAAGGTAAGGAAATAAGTTCTGTGTAGTGAATTGAAGTGCAGACAATCATGGGAGTACCATGAGGCAGAGATGAGATCAAAGACCTGGAATTCTGGGGCTTCCAGCGATGATTTACATAAACAAGGATAAAAAACATAATATTCATCAAGATGCCTTTTGGAATTAAAGTCAACACTTTCTGCTGCTATCTTTTTTTATCCTTTATGATCATTTATTTAAATTTGCAAAGATATAGTCATTATGATACAGAAAAATGTAAATGTATAAAGTGATTCTTTGTAATGTGTAAAGTAGATGCCTTCTTCCCAGACATTTCCCCTCCACAGACCAGCTCCTGCTGGCACTATTTTAGGGAAGCTCCTGTGAGTTAAGCAGCTTTGATTTATTTCAATATGTGTTGAATTTGGTCAGGGAGACAGAAATTAATAAAGGAACTCTACTACAAGTATAAATTCTCTCAGTAATGAATAATGTGTCTTGTTTTATGTTGCAGACTGAAAATGTACTAGACACAAAAATATACTAGAGACTAAAATTAAACAAAGATTCCTAGATCAAGATAGTTTGATCACTATGCAATCTCTCTCTCTCTGTCTTTGTTTTCTCTTTCTGAGAAAAGACCCATAATTCAAAATAATAGTGATATGAATATCACAGTTTTCTTTTTTTGTGTTACAACTACAGACCATATACCTAGGAAGTGGATCTTGATGTACCTTCCTAGGTGTGGTGCTGAGCTAACGAAAAGAGCTTGTTTCAACATGGTCAATACAATTTTCTCCTTCTTTAGATCACTTGTGTTGACAGAACAAAATATACACTCATATTCCCCAACTATCTAAATTACGGATTAATGGATCTGTGAGTGGTTCTTGGCACCCTCTCTAGTGATAAAATGGCAGGCAGTGCATACGGAACTCATGGTTTCTCTCCCGAGCGACTAGACGTCTGTGGTGCTCTCTACTGATGATTATATTTCTCACAAAGGTTACTAAAATATAGGTTCAATTGTTTGAAAATAACTCAAATCATCAAGATAAAATACACCAGCCTGTGAATGCAGACTGAGCATAATTTTCCACACATCAGAAGTTGGAGTAGGAAAATTATTTATCACTATTTCATCATTCCCCAAAGAATAAAACTTCCATCACCCAGAGCGAAACACTCTGACAGAACGAAAACATGCCTTTCTTTTACAGAAATATTTCTTGAAAGATGTTTGTCACATAAGTTACTTCTTTCTCTGGATTTTACTATGCTCCTGTGTTGATTAATTTCTGAATCATATACTTAACTTTTTCATATTCTTAGCTATGAAAAATAGAGTTACATGCCACATTTTAAAGTAGGAACTTAATGAGAGTACTTTTTGAACTTCATCATTTAACAAAAATTAACACAAGGCATTCTTGTTCTGCCTTTCTCTTTCCTTGAAAGTTATCCGTCATGTTGCAGAAAGCAACCAGATGACCACTGGTGGTTGTATCTGGAGTCGCACACCTCCCCATGCAGCCCAAGCTCCACTGCCCCTAAAAAGTCCTCCAAGTCCCTGTGCTCCTGCATTGTTTAATGTCTGTCCATAATAATTAATTGTTCTAGGTTTCCTCAAGAGCAGTCAGTAGGAAGTTTCCTCAAATCTGAAGTCAGACGTTCACAAGCTCATCCTTGAAAAAGTGCTACATACCTCACTGCTTACTCTCACTACTGCCACCAAAAGGTCAAGGGCAGTACTTGAAGGTGACCATAGAGATATTCAGCAATGAGGGATTTGGTACTTTTTCTGGGGTGAGTTTGCCAACTTAATAGTCCAATTTCATATGATGACAGTTAGGATGGCTATTTCAGGAAAAGAGTTCTGAAAGCGCTCTGAAGGGTGGACCAATCATGGTGTCAGTCAGCGCACTGTTTCCCAAGGGACCTGTGAAGGTGACTGTAGTGATATTCAGGAAATTCCATCCTTTATCTAGGATGGGATTTCAAACTTAATTGTCTGACCTCATATGTATACTTAAACTGTTCACCCAAATAGGCCACATGAAGAGAAAGTCACAAGTACAAATTATAATTTATACCTTTAGAAATAACCATTTTTATAGCTTCACTAAATTTAGTATCCAGCCTTATTTGGGAAACAGCTATGTATAAATATTTTACAGAGATCTTATGACTTGTTTTGTCAGAAAATTCTGCCCAGATGATATTTGAAACTTCATTTCCAGTACATCATGGCCTTCTACTTGCAGGATCTAATCTGACACAAGGCAGTTCACCTCTGTGACCACAGGCTTTTCCTTAGCCAACCCTCTGAATTCAAACTTTCGGGGGCTTCTTGCCATGCTTCCTTGAACTGAAATTTGGGAAAACAATTTTCCATTCTCCCAACTTGACTTATTTTATGCTTAATAAAAAACATTCTTGACTTAATTTTATGTACTACCTCATGGAATAAAAATGCTTATTTCATCATTTATAAATGTAAAAATAATGATAATTTAAAGACAAAGGGAAATTTATTCCTAATAACCTGATGGCTGGGAATTAGCAAAAGCAATCCACTTAGTATACTTAGTAATCAACTTAGTATATCTAGTAATTATTAGCATGGTGTCTAGCCATGCTTCCTGGGCTATGTGGCTTTGGGTTGTCAGTGTTAACCAGTGAAAAATATTATTAGGGGATAGACTTAAAAGATCTGGTGAAAGGAAGCAAGCCAGAAGCTGATAATGCTGGACTATTTATCACATTGTGATGCAAGCTTGATTCTAGGTGAAGGAGAGAGAATGAAGACGCCTAGGCTGATTTTCAGGAAGAGTTCAGAAGAGAGAGAAAAGATTTCTGCGGCCAATATGGCTACTGGAAGACTCCCAGGGCTTCCAAGAACAGGCCAGTTTAGTTTCCTCACCAGTCTCAGTCACTGGCTGTCAACAGTCAGTGAGAAACCTGAGGCTGATGGTTTCCGGAGGACAGCAGCTAAGGTTCTTTCTCAATTACCCTTTCATGGTCACAGCCGTCAGTTTCCACTGCCTTGCTGTATAGATCACCTTCACCTGGGTTCAGGGAAGGGGTTTTCTGTGGTTTCCTGGGACACAAAGTCTCAAGAAAAAGCACAGAAAAGGATCAAGTCTGTGAATACCTCCACGGATGCGACTGATGCTCTCTCTCTAACACTGGGCACACTGAATCCCTCCCTCTCTCAGTTATTTCTTTAGAGGTCTTGCTGTCTTTTGGAGCAGTGTGAGCCAAAAATCCATTCTTGAGGGGTCTGCTACATTAATTATCAGAGCCTCCTTCTACATTCAGTTCAGCAGTCATAGTTACAATGAAGCAAAGTGTACCTAAGTAGATCATCTGGGCTCCAGACATGTTTATCCCTACCCCACTGCATGAGAACAGCTGTTCTTCTTTCTACTAATCAAGGTCTATTATTCCAAACATTCTAGTGACTTCCAAATATTCTAGTTCTTGCCTGGACACACGAATTTTGAAATGACCTATTTGTAGCCACAACATAGTTAAATGGGACCCTTGCTGTGACCCCTACTCCAATGCTATGCTGTGTGGGATTTTAAGGATTCTGTAAACTTCTATGTGATAGTAATAACTGAAGCTTTTTGTGCAACCAAAGCAAACTAGTGTAATAAGTATTTATCACTCTGAGGCAAAAATTTCTAGCCCTTCCAGAAACCCATTTCAGAATCTTTTGAGGAATAGATACCAAAAGGGATTGAATTAAATGTGCAAGCATTGAACTGCAGAAAATGTCCATGAGAGAAAAAGTGTGAAGAGAGCTGAGAATTGGAAGTCTTGAGAGCCCTCAGACTTCTGAATGTGGGTCTGATCATGGTGAAGGATATAAGAAACAAGATTGCAGGAGGCTTTCTGGATAGCAGCTCCATCTCAGAAAGGTTTGTCAAAGCCCCGGAAGAGTTCTTGAGTCAAAGGTGGCTGTCAAGGGTCCATTTGTTCTCTGCAGAGCAAGCTTATCTTTGCACATATGCCATACTCAGTTATTGGTGGGAAAGAGGGTGTGGGAAGCATAGCCTTGGAGAAAACCTGAAAATAAATTTGAGAGCATAGCCTGTAGGGCTTCTTATTACTTATGCTGTCACAGTTGGAAATTCAGATGGTAGATTCTCATTGCTGACACACTTTTCTTATTCATTGACTAGTTCATGATAGAAGATTAATATTTATTTTTGAATTTATAAATATTAAAATGATTTAAGTGAAAGTATTACAAAGATGTACTTGAACTTATTTCTTTAAAATTTTTCCTATGGGCAACGCCTGTGGCTCAAAGGAGTAGGGCACTGGCTGCGTATGCCGGAGGTGGCGGGTTCAAACACAGCCCTGGCCAAAAACTGCAAATAAATGAATTAATAAAATAAAATAAAATAAAATCTTTCCTAGCTGGGCATTGTGGCAGGTGCCTATAGTCCCAGCTACTTGGGAAGCTGAGGCAAAAGAATTGCCTAAACTCAAGAGCTGGAGGTTGCTTGGAACTGTGATGCCAGAGCACTCTACTGAGGGCAACAAAGTGAGACCCTATCTCTAAAAAAAAAAAAAAAAAAATTCCTAGAGTCCACTTATCAATTGCAATATAAATAGACAATTTTATATTACAGTGACATTTTTACTTTTTATATTTTTTTCCAAATTCTGTACATCTTCTTTCGTCTGGGGATGTTTTAAAACATTTGTTGTTGTAGTTGTTATTTTCTTTTTTCACAAAGGATTATACACTTTTATAATCAATGGTGTTCAAAATAATTTTTGTGTAATAAAGTTTGTGTATGGAAATATAACCTTTATACATAAATGAATTCTATGCTAAAATGGCAAGGAATCAACATGGAGAATTATAGTCAAACAATTCTGTCCATATTAGCTTAATATCACTTATATTTCAATATTAAAATTATATAACCAATCATGGTATATTTTGTGAACTAACATGTTAAATTTCTTGTGACCTCTTACACAAATCATTGGACTTTATATTCCCAGAAGTCCACCAAATGTTATTGTAAAAACTTAATAGGGTTTTCTTAGAATAAAAAAAAATTTTTGAAATATTTGCAGACACCTTGACCTTGACCACTCTCCTCTACCTAACTTGTTAAGAGTATCGGAACCACACAGACTACATGTATCATTTTATTTTTATATATTGTATTTTATTTATTTTAAGTTGCATTGTGTTACTATCATATAGGAAAATGTGTAAAGAAAAATTATTGCTTATTATGGCACATATGATTTAATGGAGAATATTTTATAGATTTTATAATCACTTTGGTAAAAGGACAAACTTTGAAACTGATGTCTATATGTCTCTTTGTATCCATTTGTATTTATACACATATATACATGCATAACATGAATATATGTATATGTATGCATGTATAACATTTTATTTATTCCTTGGGCAATTACTGGGAGAAACTTAAATGTATACCTAATACATAAGAATTAATCTCTTACATTTGCAACGTTGTTCTGTGCCATATTCAATGCACATTCAATATGTGAAACATTTCCCTCAAATTTCACTAGATGGTGCTGTGGATTAAACACTATAAATTTAGTGTTTAGTAATAGTGCATCTTAATGAAATATCTCTTTATTACCCTTTTTTTCTATTTGTGACTATAAAACAAGAAATTGTTATTATATGCCTCTGTTTTCAACTACATTTACGGACGTCATTAACGGACAGACCTACCTGGTGCAAGTGACAAGAAGTACAGTCCTCTCTCCCCTGATGCCAGTTCAGCAGCTGCCCCAGGGGGTGTGAGAGCTTGTCCAGTGGGTCATGGTTCATACTCATATACTTTGTTATCATTTCTCTTTTTTTATAGCTAGTTAAGCTGTAATTTATAAATTCCTTATAAAGTTTTTTTCTAAAATTTGTAGTCATTATTGATATATATTTATTAACCTTATAGAACTGATCTGTTAAATCATAAAAAAGCACTTATTTAAAATTACATATCACAGGTGTGATCCAATACAGTTATCAAGGTCCCTGTCCAAGGTCAAACAAAAAGCTTTGAAATGACAGAAGCCTAAACATTCCTTCTAAAAATAATGATGTTAGTCTGATGTCACAGACCAAATCTTTTCTGACAAATCAAAGTTAGACATGTTTTAGAATTCTGGGTAATATGTCATTACATAGAAAAATATTTCATTATTTTAGTATGAATTTAAATACTATTATTCCTTGCCTACAATGTCTCCTAAAAATAAAAAATCGACCTAAAACATCTTTAGAGGAAAATTTGGCCTCCTCAGTCACAGAGATCATAACATTATTTCCCTCATGCTTTCAATACAGATTCTATTTTTTAAAATAATGTACATAGGAAAATGCCTCTGTCCTTCTTTCTACTGTTTTGTTCAGTTCACCGACCATAAACCTCATTTTCCATTTTTGCCTAGAATGCTGTGTCCTGTGTGGGCCTGACAGCCACCCTGAATTCACCTGCTGCCACCTGTCTCTGTTTCTCTCAGTGTCCACCACACACTGGCCCAGTTCTGGGTGGTCACACAATCATAGCAATGTAATATACACTTTCCTTCCTTACAACCAGCTGTTTTTTCTGCCCTGAACACTTTTCTCACACGACATGATGATGAAATTCTCCTCACATGTAACTTTCTTATTAAACATTGAGTGATTCCCTACATCAATGTAATCCTCCAAGCCCTTCCATGTAATTCTATCAAATGATCCTGTTTTCCATTTTTCATAGCACTTATAATTATCTAAAATTATTTTTGTGAGTTACTTATTTGCTATTTATTCTCTGTCATGTCCAAACAAGATTTAAGCTCCGGAAGAGGAGGTCCCTTTTGTTTCTTGTTCAAATACTTGTTTCCTGAACTGAGGATATACCAGCACTGAGTAGTCATTTGTGGTTGAACTAATCAATACCTCACCTGAAACCAAAGGATCTGGGCATACAATGAATGTTTTAGCTACAATAAGATGGACTTGCCAAGTAAATATTGTTGCAATGTTCATGCATGTCTGTTAATGTGTAGGTTGAACATTCTTATTTTTTTAGTTCAGATTAATATTGAGGGTACATAAAATTAGGTTACATTGTTTACATTTGTTAGGGAAGGTCCAAGTTGCGGTTGAGCCCTTCACACAGGAGATGTGCCATATATTCCTGTGTTGTACCCATTAGGTGAGAGCTTGCCCCACCTATCTTCCACTCCTCCCCACTTTTTGAATTTAAATTTGTTTTTCTCTTTTGCAGGAGTATGGTCATTCATCTACTAGTTTCATATTACCATTGAGTACATTGGATGCTTGCTTTTCATTCTTGAGATACTTAGGAGAATGTTCTCCATATTCTAGGTAAATACAAAGGATGTGAAGTCGCCTTCTTTTTTCTTGCTGAATAGTATTCCATGGCAGCTTGATTCATAATTGCAAAAATATGGAAATAACACAAGTGTGGATCATCCCATGATAAATGAACCTAGCACTGTTTTTTTGCTCTCTTGTTTGTTTCCCAAGCAGGTTGTTGAGTTTTTCATTCTTTTCTTTTTGTTTGGTTTTTTACATTAGAATCTTTTTATGCCAAGCCGGATTTCTACATCGGTCTTATTTAGTTCTGAGAGTGTATGTGTGTGTGTGAGTGAGTGAGAGACAGGGGACAAGGAGGGAGATTAGAAAAAAGAAAGATACTAAGAAGAATAAAAAGTTCCATTTTATATTTTTAAATAAAGTATTTTAGGCACTTACAAGTAATAAACTCGTAATCTATTATTTTGATTGAGTGCATGTGTTACTCTCTCTTATATCTGTTGTAAGCATGCTAAGTTTAAGCCATGGTATTTGCAGAGCGACATCATTTTGTGATTTCCATCAAGTACATTGCCAGTATCATCAATAGGGCCAGTCTGAATTTCAGAAGTAAGTATCAGCAGCAGAAATTGTGAATACTTATAATGACAAATTGATTGCAAGAATTATTATTTTTTTTTTGCCTTTGATGATAGGACAAAAAAATTGTTTTGAGATGTACGAATAGACAAAGGATATAAGAATGCCGATAACCAAAAATGTAATAGGCCATTTCTTATTCTACTGATTCAGATGCGACTGTAATTATGAACAAAAAATACACTCTAGTTCAAGTCTAACCTGATGAGATATGTATAAACTTTTAGAAGTTAATCCAATTGACGTACAGAACAACTTTTACAGACTTGAAATATACAGTGTTATTTCATTTTAAATTTTCTCATGACATCAAATTGTTAAAGGATGAATAATTACTCTCCACTTATCAAAATTAGTTATACTTGAAGTGTAAGCCATAAGGTCTGCCAATGACTTTGATGATGTCAAGCTTCTGAAGGGACCAGTCCTCACACCCTGCTTACTGTGCCTAATGATGCACTTGACATTGGGGTGAAGGGTGCTTATTCTTCTCAAGGCTTGGCAGTTAAAACAATAGTTGGAATCGCCTTTTAGAATTATAAGTATTCACATCTTCTGTGTAGGACATTCACTTCTGAAATTCAGATTGGCTCTCCCCATGGTACTGTTGTTGATGTTATTGTCACTAAGAGAGAAGTGGTTTGGCAATATTTATTTGTCACAGCCGGGACTCTAGGTCACTGGTCCAGCCCAGGAAACTGCAAGGATGCGGGCTGCTGTACCAGCTCCATTGGGGTATGGTTCCGCTTAAGTGCAGGGGAGCCTGTTGTCTCAGTCAGGGAAGGCTCCCCATCAGAAGGAGCCCATTGTCTCAGTCAGGTCAGAGGTGCCAGAGCGCCTCAAAAGTGCACCAATCAGTCTTTAGAGGAGCCCAGTAGGAGCCCCCACTAGTTTCTCCCCTGGCTATTTATGCAAGTGATCCTGCACCTATTTGCAGCACAAGTGTGCAGACTGCCAACCAATGATGTACGTTCTCTTGTGCTCTTATGTGCTATGTGCTCGTGCTCTTTAGTGAGAGACCAATCCCTTCCCCATTCCGGTATCACCAAGGTGTTTCTTTCCAAGTGACTCCTACATTCATTATAGTCTACAGTCAACTTTGCCAAAAGATTTATAGCATCCTCACCACTGTCACTAGTATAAATAGATAATTCCAGCCTCCTTATTAAGTAGAACCTGCACCATAGAAAAAGAAATTTCACCTTTTCCCAAATTAAAAAAATACTTTTTACTTGAACAAGTTAGAAAATGATATTTATTAATATTTTTATCATAAAAAAATTAATAACCAAAAACATATATGAACAATTTCCAAAGATAAAGATTTGGAAATTAAAGAAAGCATTTCTAAATAATGCATGGGTCAAAGAAGAAGTTTTAATGGATATTAAAAATAAATTTTAATAAAAATAAAACTTCAAAATATAAAAATTGGTGTGATGCAGTTAAAGCAGTCCTCAAACAGAAATTTATAGCATTTAATGAGTATATTTGGATAAGAGAACAGGTCCAACCCAAATCAATAATTCAAGCATAGACTTTAAGAAAATATTTATAGAAGAAGAAATTAAGCCAGGGTGGTGCCTAAGGCTCAGTGGGTAGGGTGCAGCCGCATTACCGATGGTGGTGGGTTCAAACCCGGCCCCAGCCAGCTAAAACAGCAGTGGCAACTGCAACAAAAAATAGGCGGGCATTTGTGGTGGGTGCCTATAGTCCCTGCTACTCAGGAGGCTGAGGCAAAAGAATCACTTAAGCCCAAGAGTTGGAGGTTGCTGTGAGCTGTGATGCCACAGCACTCTACCAAGGGTGACAGACTGAGATTCTGTCAAGAGAGAGAGAGAGAGAGAGAGAGGGAGGGAGGGAGGGAGGGAGGGAGGAAATTAAGCCAAAGCAAGTAAAATAAGGAAAACTATGAAAATGTGAATAGAAATCATCTAAATTTAGAATTGGATAACAAGTGAATATAAGTGAAACAAAATCTGGTTTGATATTTCCAAATATTTTTCCCAAATCTGTTTTTTTGTGGGTTTTTTTGATTTTTTTAGTGGATTTAAGGAGTACAAGTGTTTTCTCTTTGTTTGTCTGGTTACGTAGATGAATTGAAAGGTAGAGAAGTCTAGTTTTTCAATTTATTCATCATATGAATCATGTACATAGATGACTTTTCAGCCCACATTCTCTCCCACTGTCCCCCTCCTGAGTCCTCAGTGTCCATTAAGTCACTAATATGACTCTGTATACTCATTTCTCAGGGCCTTCCTACAAGGGTGAACTGGATTACATCACCTGTGGCTTTCAAGTCCATCCATGTTACTTCATTCTCTTTAATGGCTGAGTAGTATTCCACGATGTATGTAAAGCCTACATTTTCTTATCCACTTATCAGTGGGTGGGCAGTTAAATGGTTGCATACCTTTGCGATTGTGAATTGGTAAATATACAGGTTTATCATGTGTCTTGATTTTACTGACTTCATTAGGACTTTTTCAAGGCAAAAATTTTAATTTTGATAAATTCGTTTCACCAACTTTTTTTCCTTTGTGTATTACTTATTTGTGTCTGTGTATGAACACTGGAAGGTCACTCTATAACAGATCACAAAGATTTTTCTCACATGTACTCTTATAATTATTAATTTTCCTTTATTTTTGGCAGGGCTTTATGTTTTCAGCATAAAAATCCTACACAGGTTTTACTAAACCTACACCTAATCATGTCAAATTTACAGAGACATTTTAAATTGTATTTTTTCATTTTGAGCACAAATTTTACATTGCACTTTTATTATTATTATTATTGTTATTATTTTGAAATAGATTCTCACTCTGTTTCCCAGGCTGGAATGTAGTGGCATCAGCCTAGTTCAGAGCAAATTCTAACTCCTGGGTCCAGGTGATGCTCCTGACATAGCCTCCAGAGTAGCTTGGACTACAGGTGCCTGCTACAAAGCTCAGAAAATTATATATGCATAATTATAAAATTATACATAAGTTATGTATATATACATATATATTTGTATTTTTAGTATAGATGAGGTCTTCCTCTTGATCAGATCTGGAAATCTTGAGCTCCAGGGATCCATCTACCTCAGCCTCCCAGAGTGCTAGGATTACAGGCATCAGTCCCTGCAGCTGACCTCATTGCTCTCATAAAGAAATATAATTTTCTGGGTAGATAACTAGTAATGGGATTGTGGGATGAAATGAAAGATTGACTTTTAGTTTTTTGAGAACTTTTTATTCTTCTTTCCATAGAGGTTGTATTGGTTTGCGATCTCACCAGCATTGCAAAAGTGTTCCCCTCTCTCCACATCCACTCCAGCATCTGCAATTCTGGGATTTTCTGATATGGGCTAAAACCAGCTCAGAGTGGTTTTAACTTGCATTGCTCTGATGATTAGGGAAGATGAGCATTTTTTCATGTGTGTGTTGGCCATTTGTCATTTTTAGAAAAGTTTCTATTTAAGTCTCTGCTACACAAAAGAAAGAACACAAATATAGTGTAGTAAGGGCAGGGGGAAGGGAGGAGGGCAGGGAAGGCACACAGTATGCATGTATTCACAATGCCACCTGGGTGAAGGGCTTTTTATCTTCATCTTGAAAACAATATAACCTAAACATCTGGAACCTCATATTAATTTGTAATAAAAAAGAGAGAGAAATGACAAGGAAAAAAAATAAAAGTAATATAACTACATTTGGAAAACAGAAGAAATAAAGAATAAATGATCATGTGTTATTCTATGTCCTAAGAGCCATCCATAAATTTTATGCATTTACTTCTAGTAAAAAAATTAAGAATTAAAATAAAAAAAGAAGTAGACTTGACGATTTGTGTGAAGATTTTTCATCTTGTGACCTTGTTAAATTACTTATTATTTAAAAGAATTTTCAGGTTAGTGTCTTTGGTATTTTCTATTTATGTAAGTATCCATGTACTCTATAAATTGTCTAATTTTTCACTGATTCCTTTCTACCTATATGACTTTTTGTGCTGCTTTTTCTCTTTTAGTCTGTTGCATTGCTTAAGACTTCTAGTAGGTGGGGACTAGTGGTGATCCTTGCTATGTGACTAAAACTCAGGGGAAGGCATCGAGTCTCTCACTGTCATATAAAATATAGGGTATTTTTTTGTAGAAGCATTTCAGCATTTTGAGAATATTCCCAAGCTATTGCTAATTGTCTCAGAGTTTTAATCAAGAATAAAGTTGAATGTTGATAGAAATTTGTGTTACACCCTCTAGTAAGATTATGCAGCTTTTTTTTTTTTTGATATGGAAACAATGTTGCATTCCTGTAATTAAATTATTTAAGCCAAGCAATGGAAAAAGTTTGACTCTCAGTAAGGAAAGGACAGTTGTATAACGAAATGCCAATGATAAAATAGGTAAACAGGTTTATGTTTTATTTTTTTATTTTTTTTGAGACGGAGCCTCAAGCTATCCCCCTGGGTAGAGTGCCATGGCATCACAGCTCATAGCAACCTTCAACTCCTGGGCTCAAGCGAGTCTCCTGCCTCCACCTCCCAAGTAGCAGGGACCACAGGCGCCGGCCAC
>CAUYQV010051587.1:0-20533 GCA_963574575.1 Galagoides demidoff | reverse complement strand
TCAAGCTATCCCCCTGGGTAGAGTGCCATGGCATCACAGCTCATAGCAACCTCCAACTCCTGGGCTCAAGCGAGTCTCCTGCCTCTGCCTCCCAAGTAGCTGGGACCACAGGCGCCCACCACAACACCTGGCCATTTTTTTTGGTTGCAGCCATCATTGTTGTTTGGCGGGCCCAGGCTAGGGATTCGAACTCGCCACCTTAGGTGTATGTGGCTGGTGCCTTAGCTGATTGAGCCACAGGCGCTGAGCCTAAGCTAAATATTTCTGTGGGCAAACTTATAACTTTGACCTAGATGGTACAAATGCAAAGTAAGTAAACAAAATATCTGTTCCTCCAGTATTCTGAAATGTAATTAAAGAAATAAAACAATAAAATAAGATCAATCAAATATTCTAATTCCAATAAGTGTTCCTTAGATGACCTCTTCCAGATCTCTCATTTTTTTAACCATCTTTTCCTTCAATATATTGGCTTAGAAAAATTATATTTATCTCTCACAGGAAAATGTCTGGCTCTCATATATTTCTAACTATGCATTTCTCAAGATATTGCTGACATTTCCTTAAGGTTATTTAATGCTTACAGTATTAACCTCATAATACTGATTTCTAAAACAATGAATATAATAAGCCAAACATCTAAAGGGAATAAAGAAGAGTTGATTGTCCATAGCAATGCGCACTGTGGATTATGTGCTCACTATCCACATATAGATACTTCAATTTAAATTAGCTAAAGTTAATGTTAAATATTCAGTTTCTGAGTTGGACTAGCCACATATAAGTGCTAGTACCTAGTACACTGTGGCTGTGGTTATATATTCAGCAGCATAGATATAGAACATTTCTGCCCCTACAGAAGGTTCTACCAGACAATGCTGATTTATGGATAAGAATTTGCAAGTACAAGTAATTACCTAAGAAGACATAGAAAAAGTAGAAAAACTCTTTTTAAATAACTCTGCCAAGTACCTAATGGCCAAACAGATCATTACCCACAAGCCTTTGTTTGGTATTAAATTCTTTTTTATTTTTATTTTTTTGAAACAGAGTCTCACTATATCACCCTTGGAAGAGTGCCACAGTGTCACAGCTCACAGGTCTTTCTCTTGCTCAGCCTCTTAAGTAACTGGAACTATAGGTGCCCACCACAATGCCTGGCTGTTTTTTGTTGCAGTTGACATTGTGATTTAGCTTGCCTGGGATGGTTTCGAACCTGCCAGCCTGGATGTATGTGGCTGGTGCAGTAACCACTATACTAAAGGCACCAAGCCTAGTATTATATTCTTATCTCAAAACCTAATATCTAGAGTCTGAGCCTATCTGTAGTTACTAGGGAGTGAATTTGTTTGAGACTTTTCATAGGCAATAAAAAGGCAATATTGAATTAAAAATTAATGTTTAAGTGATGTACTTTGGTCAAAATTAAATTCAATTTGTGTGAGAATTAGTCACTATTTTCTTTTCTTTTCTTTTTTTTAATTCTAGTTAATATGTTGTTTAGGATATTGCATCCTCATTTATAAGTGAAATATGTTTGTAATTTCCCCTTTACAATAATATATATTTCTCCAATTTTAATATCAGGTGTGTCAGGATTAAGTAGAATGATCTTGAAGTTTTTCTACTTTTTCTATTGTCTATAAGATTTGGCATGATCTGTTTTTTGAAATTATCTTTTACTTTTATTTATAAATATTAGTTATCTTTTTTTTTTGAGGCTTTGGAAAAAAATAATAAGAAGAAGTTAACTGATGACTCAATACTGAACCTCAGAGTCAAAGCATTCTATAATAGACATACTCTTATTTGACAATGTGAATGTTAGTTTCTTTGCATTATTATTATTGCTTAATATTTTGATGCAGCAATTGTCTGATTTCTGTATGTACTTATCTTCATTCGTTTTTTACAAGGTTTTTGTTTCTAGTCCTTATCTTCAACATTGTTATTGTTATTAAATTGTAAGCCTTTTTAATTTTGTGAAGGCAAAAAGTGGAAACCTAATAAACACATATATATGTAAAAAAAGAAAAGAAAAGAAAAAGAAAGGCAATATTATACATTAAGAGACATGTTATAGTTGAGAAGGCCACATCATGTCTCTAGACCTATGTTTTCTTATCTAAGAAATACACATAGGAACAGAAGTTATGGCTTTGGACATACAAATGTTCCTCTCATATCTACTGATAGTTTTGGAAACAGACACAGATAAATTGTAAAGGCTAAGAGAAAAGGTGTCCCAGCCCTCTGCTCATATTTTCCTGACATTTCACTATAAACACTATATTGGTTCTTTTGCTCTTGGCACTGGAAAATTTCTCAAGTCTCAAGGATGTTGTATTGCTTCCTTCTCCCCTTGGATGGAATGATGTTGAATTTAACGTCACCAACATAGTTTATGATAAAATTGACAAATCATTACAAATTCCTTTTACAAGTCTTAATTGTGGAAATAGAGTCACCACGAAGCAAAACAACAAATGTTTTAGAGACAAAACTTTAAACTATTAGGCCTCTTAACGTGAGGGCCTTTTTCCACAATATGCTAAACTCTGAGAACTTTCTGCAGTTGTTTAAAACAGCTCAAGATAAGGGTTTGTGTATCTGGGAAGAGAATTTATGCAGGGAAATAATGGAAATATGGGTTGTCATTTGAGCCTGAGTCAGTCTTTCACATCAAGTTGATCCCAGAATAACTGAGGTCGCTTGTAAAAGCTCTTTTATTAGTTTTCCTCATTTCACATCTCTATTTAACCTGAATGCTCTTTCAGTGTTGCCAAACTTCAGAACCACATTTAAATGGCAAGGTTTTCCTGAGTCCTTTCTTGGCCCTTTTCCATAAGAAGAAATGTGTATTTCTGCTTCACTCATGCAGCAATTTACTTACACCCCAATTTCTGACATTTGCCCTCACTTACTAAAAATATATGTGTTCGTGACACTTTTTTCTTGGTCGTTAGCACAGTGAGGGCAGTGGAGGTAGGCATAATGCTCGACCCAAATCAGGGCTCAGTTGCCAAGGGAAACCAAAAACCTGTGGTGAATCTATTCCTCTGTGGGACCTAAATGTGCTCACCTACTTAAGGGAACTTCAGAAATGAAGCTTTATGGAGGCTGGCTCTATCTCCAGAAACAAAAATGTTTCAAAAATGCATTTCTGAGGTGGCACCTGTGGTTCAAAGGAGTAGGGCGCCAGCCCCATATGTCGGAGGTAGTGGGTTCAAACCCAGCCCTGCCCTAAAAACCACAAAAAAAAAAAAAATGCATTCCTGTTCACCCAGTCTATCCAATTCATTTTTGGATATTTATAGGCCATAGGAAGCACAATTATGGCTATCACCCACCAAGAATTATTTTTAAAGTAAAGGTGTTTTATTGGAAAGATCGTTTTTAAAAAAATCAAACTATCTCTTGTTTTGCTGTAAGAAATATGGCATTCTATTTTACAAGTCACTTCTCAAAATCAGATTATAATACTCAATATGTAAGAAAGAAAAAGAGAGATTCCTTTTGGGGAAAAGTAGATTATTTTGTGCTCCTACAGTAAGATTCATATTATCAGTATATATTGTTTGGAGAGTTACAGAGATAGATATACAAAAATGTGAAGCCAACTAATTTAAAAAATATTTTTAAAAATTCAAGTTTTACTTACCGATTGAAATGACATAATTCACACTCACTGACATGAGTCTTTCCATCAGTTCCACAGACTTCTTCTACAATTCTCGGGCATCCTATATGATCTGGACAATTAAGCTAAAAATGGAAATAAACAGAATCACATTACATCACTGTGCATTCTTCAGATTTATAGCAACATTGCCAAAATAGTTTTAATTTGCCTGGGGCATGGCTGTGATTAGGAGAATATCATTACATGTTCCAAGAAAAAGAATCCAAGATCTAGAGTCAGAAAACCTGGTTTTAAGTAATGACTCTGCTATTTCCAAGTGTTTTGACACTAGAAGTTCTTTGGCCTCACTGAAATTCAGTCACTACATCAGCAAAACGGGAATAAAATGATCATTTTCCCACATAACTCAGTGTTGTTGTGAGGTTTGCATAAGACTAGTGAGATAGTGTTCAAATTCACAATCACTGCAGGTGCTGTCTCAGCTCACATCAGCCACACCTTGGGGCATGTTCTTCCTCTCACACTGCAGACCCCACATGGTCTACTCTGAGGCACATAAACGTACTAGGCATCTTGCCTTCTTGGCGTCTTCACACTCTGTTCTAGTAATAGTTAATTATCATCACATGACTGTACTAGGCCAGGCACTGTCTTATGTGCTTCTTAAATATTACTCTTTTTAAACTTCGTAACTCTCCCACAAACTTGTTATAATTATTATACTCTTCTCTGGGTGAAGATAATTAGGCATGAAGCACTGAAATAATCCATGGTCATACAACCAGGTAATTCCTGAATCCTGAATTCAAACTTAGTCATTCTAGTTTCTAAGCTTTGGCTTTTAACATCTTCCTTCTGTTCACTGCACCATCACCTAGGTTTTGCTAACACAAACTTATAATTTGTGGCACAAGAACCATTTTGTTTGTGTTTGTTTGTTTTTTAATGACAGGTTCTGGAGTTCAGTGGTGTCCGTAAAGCTGTCTGGAAATTCAAACTCCTGAACTCAAAGGACCCTTCTGTCTTGGCTTCCCGAAATGTGAGGAGCAGGCCTGAACCACTGAGCCTGGACGGCCTCTAAAACCTCTTAAAAACATACCACATTGTAATAATGTATAAATGCATGAACTTTTGGTCTCCAGATTTACTGAAATGACCTTTTAAACAAAGGAAAACATGGAGGGAGAAAGCAGTTTCTTACTTTCACTTCTTCACTGAGAGTTAGAGGTGCATCTTGGCTGGGAAAAGTGCATGGCAGCATCATCAAACTGGCTTTAAGGAGGAATGGCTCCTGGGAGTGGACTTGAGATGTCTCCCACCCAAAATACTTGTCCTACAGCTAGGACTAGCATAAATTTAAAAACCAAACAACAACAACAACAACAAAAATACACCTTCACAATAAGTATTATACATGTATGTAGAACTTGTCTAGGCATCAGTGAGTTCATCCTTCAGTACAAGCCTGTGGGGGAAACTGCTGTACTTTTTGAATTTCACATGTTAAGCTACTCTAACATCCTGTATTCCTCAAAGCTGTGAACTTCAGGGTCAGCTAAAAGGTACATTGGTTGGATCAACCAGCTCAATCCTGAGAAATAAGAAATTACAAATTTCTCTTTACCTCTCTTCCTGGGATATGATCCAGAACACTACCTAGAAGACATAAATCAGACATGTTAAATTAGGCACTCAATGAAAGGAACCAGATCTATTCTTATTCAGAATTCTCTGCTTTGATTGAAAACTCTGACTTCCCTCTGGCTGGTTCTAAGTCCCAACCATTCTGATTTTTACCTTCTCTCAAGGACATCTGACTTGTTTTCTTCTATTCCTTGCCAGCTGAAACCTTGAAATGAATTAAGTAAAAATTTGAGTATGAGCCAAGTATCTCAATTTGGTGTTTAAGAAAAGTTCTTCAATTTCCATGAAAATAAAAATTATATACCTACCACTTGAAATGTATAAGGCGCCATGTAAATGTCTTTGGAATGTTGACTAACATTCTCAGATCCATTAGTAAGTAGACCTATGATTTCACATTTACTGAGATATAAGGATCTTAATATCCATGTAGAGATAAAAGTATGGGAACTTTACCTAACTAGCTATGAAACACTTACTATTTTTTACTCAGTAACCAGATCTTCTGGTGGAAAAATTAATTAATGTCAAAAGAAAATGGAGCTCTTTTACCAACTCATTGTCAGTTGTCAAGGAGCTATTTCCCCCAGTTGCATTCCACTGACTGTAGGTTCAAGATATGTCTTATGAACTTACTCTTATGAAAGTCAAAATAGCCAGTTTCTATCTCCCAGATTAAACAGGTCTTGCTGACACTAGTAGCAAATGGTAGCTGTTGACAAATTCATTAGAGAAAAAGGAAATGATCTGCTAGCCTCCAAAGAAAAAGAGTTGGTGAGATTTAATTTTACTATCCACAGTCATGCAGGTGATGTAGCTAAGGAGGTAATTCTTTTTAGCTGAACATAGTGAATAGTAATGAGGCCTCCATGGGCTTGGACATGGGCATGACAATCCCCTATCATGGTCAGAATCTGATGTTCTTGGGGCCCACTTGAGTTCAGTGGAGTCAAAATCTTGAAGAGTAGATCTGACCAGAGGCATCTGTTTGTATTGATTAATATGCACAGAGAAAAAGGAACACTGCTTGTATGAGTATTTAGCAAACACAACAAACAATATTCTTACTCATCTTAACAAGTGTAGATTCTACTCCCAGGAGGATTTTTTAGTAGGTCACAGATGAAGTTTAAATTGTTGATCATTTCCAGGGATGGGAAGGAAATTGAATTCTGTGGGATCAGAATGGTCTGTAGACATTGCCTACAGCTTGGGTATATATGTACATCATGTATTTCAGCAGAATATTTTCCTGCAAAACATTCTACAGGTCAATATAAATTTTTTAATCAGGCTATGCCTTGATACTGAATACCCAGAAGCCATTATTTTCTATTTTGTGCAATTCCATGAGAATTTAAAATCTGTAAATTTCCCCTAGATATATTCAGAATTAGAAGGGTATTTATGGTTGAAATATCTTCACTGTTTTATTCTCTACCATAACCCTGACAAAGGTTTTCATGACTAGAGGAAAACAATTATGCTCTGGAAAATTCTTACTACTAGGATTGTTTTCTTCATCTTGTGTTAAAAAGTCCTCTTTACATAATTCTTATCTATTGAATTTATTTCATCCCAATGTAACCAAAAGATCTATTGATGACAAGCTATATCTAACATTCAGAAGGTAATGTGCTCACCAAAACAATAGGTCAAAAAAGATTTTACTCACATAGCATAAGGCAACGTCTTCTTCCAGATACTTGTAAAGTCAACAAGGCCAGACAGTGAGAAGAAAGATGCTCATTACCTTCATGGCTGAAATTCTGTGTCCAGTGGTCAGTTGAAACCTGCACAGAACTTACCACCACTCTTCAGAACCCTGGTCCTAGAAGGGTCATATAAGCAGATGGCAAGAAGGCCCCACCCACTGTGCCCTGTGACAGGGCTCCTTGGTTATTGATTAACTCTGTGTCATAGCTGGACCTCCTGGCTAGGGGACCTGGAAAAAGAAAGGTGAAGGGACCCAAGAGAGTCTGAAATATGTAAGGCCAAGATTCTGTCAGGAAAGTCACTGTGGTGGTTAGTTAGTTTGGTCCCTAACTCCATGTGTAGTTATAAGAAGGCCCTTCTCGCCTTGCACCCCAATTTTCTCATCTGTGAGGTCAACTCAAAGCTAGTTTCTACCATGCAGTTTTGGATAGCTGGGTGGCTATGGATAGCAAATAGAGCCTCTCCATTCTGTATTCCTTTATTCTAATCTTTCCCTATATTTTTTCTTTCTCTTCTTTCTTTTTCTGTCAATGATTCAGAAAGTCTGAAGTGGCTCATGAAGGGGAAGGTTAGAGGGAGGGAGGACTCAGTCCCATCTGAGTGGTAGTAATGTGTGGTTATTGGAGCTACTTAGTGGCTGTCTGTTTTTGGAAAGTCAGTTCACTTTTGTTGTGTTTCTATTTACCTGAATATAACATAAATAGTACCTAACTCAAAGGGTTCATCTTCATATTGTGTGTCTACCACATGTTGTTAGGAGACAATTCACTATTCTCTCTCATGTTTGCGAGTCTTGTGAGTAGAGGCATTGATTGCCTTTGGTTCAGACTTTCTTTCTAGGGCATTTACATAAACACACTCTTGAAAAATAAAATAGTGTGTCCCTCTGGAACAAAGGCAAGTTTGTGTAAAGTCCAGTATATTAAAGGTAATATCTCCTTCCAGGGTAAGTTCAAGTGAGTATACTGACCTTTTAAAAAGATTTGGGATTTTTAAAGTTTGGCTTCCTTTTCCCGTAGCACACTGAGTTTTCTGTGCAGGTGTCACTGGGCCCTTCTCAGGAAACCCTGCTGAAATTAGGGCCTGGGAAACAGAATAAGGAGTCTGTGTCTTCTGCCAGCATCCTTTCTACTATGGCAAGCTAACTAGTAGGGTAAAATCTCAGCCTCTTCCCCAGTCTTTGTAGGAATTGTAGTAATTACTTGGGACAGATCCATGAATAAAAATTCCAAAGTCCATGTCTTCGTGGAGCTTCTGTATCCTCTTAGTTGAGGGAGACAGACAAAAAATAACAATAAATGGTAGAAAAGTAGTCTGGGCACTCTGGCTTATGCCTGTATTCCAGGTACTCTGGGAAGCTGAGGCAGGTGGATCATCTGAGATCAGGAGTTGGAGATTAACCTGAGCAAGAGTAAAACCTAGCCGGGCATGGCAGCAGGCTCTTGTAGTCCCAGCTACTTGGGAGGTTGAGACAAGAGGATTGCTGGAATCTAGTTGTTTGCCGTTGTTGTGAGCTATGATGCTACAGCACTCTACCCAGTATGACAGAATAAGACTTTATCTAAAATTAATTAATTAAGTAAGTAGAAAATATGTCAGATCGTGATGAACATCATGGAGAAGAGAATAGAGAGAATAATAGTGCAGAGAGATTAGGGAGATCTTTATTATGGATTTTCAGAGAAGTTCTTATGTATCAGGAGGCAATCAAACAGAGACATGAAGAAAGTGAGAAATCAAACCCTGTCAATATCCAGAATGTGCCTTCAAGACAGAAAAACTGGCAAGTGCAAAGGGTTTGAGGAGGAAGCTGGCTTGCCATGCTTGAGAAATATCCAGAATGACAGTCCAGCTGGACCAAATGATAGGGAGAGGAAGGGGAGATGAGATAAATGGAGCAGAAGAGGCCTAGACTGTGAAGTACCATGCAGGTCACATTAAGGGCCTTGGTTTTGACCAAAGGGAAAAATTTGCACACAGTAAGCTCCTTGTTGACTTCTTCATCTGGATACCCTACAGGACCCTCAAACCTAATATGTCAAATCCTACTGACTGGCACATTCACTACCATATTTTCCTCTTTGTTCTCCCCACTGCTTCTTTTCTTTCTAGCTAGAAGTGTAAACTGAAACCTCAGTATCCTCCCTAACACTTCTCATTTCCATGCACCATCTTCCACACTTTTGTTACCAAGTCCTCTTCTTGGGTCCATGTCTAAAATAACCCTAATTTTCATCATCTTGCACTGTCATATCTGAGATGCTATCATCTTTGCCCCTGGAAGTTTCTTTCAGACAATTTTCCAGCATGTACTGTTATTTTTCATCTCAAAGTTGCTGCCCTTGCAACAGTCAGGGGATCTTCATATAGTACAGAGGTGATGGTGTTCTCTCCAGTTTCTCATTGCTCAGAATCCTCAGGAAGACTAGACTCTGTGAGATTTGATCTCCTCCTCCCTCTCTTGCTTTATTCTTTCTCATTGTTTATCTCCTTGTTCAATCTGCAAAGTAATATAGGTCATTTCTCTAATTTTCTTAAAGACCATGGCTTATACTTTATTCTTTCCTGTTTCTCCAGTATCTCCCATTCACTAGTCATTCATTGGTTATACTCAGCTTTTTCTTTCATGTACCTATAGGTACAATCTAAGTTCATTCAATTCCTGCTACTTAAAGGGTCTTAGCTGAGTACTGGGGAAATAAGTATGATTTCTGGCCTTAGACTTTAGCTTTAATCATTGCTAGATGTTGGGTGAATGAGTACAGTTTTCTACTTTGCATGTGAAATAATTATTTAAATAGAAGTTTTGTTGCCAGTAAGAAAGTTCTAATAACCTCTGATATGGAAGATTAATATTTGAGAAAAGGATTCTTTTATTTTTTCAGACAGAGTCTCACTTTGTCGCCCTTGGTAGGGTACCGTGGCATCACAGCTCACAGCAACCTCCAGTTCTTGGGCTTAGGCGATTCTCTTGTCTCAGCCTCATGAGTAGCTGGGACTACAGGTGTCTATCAAAATGCCTGGCTATTTTTTGTTGCAGTTTGGCTTGGACTGGGTTCGAACTTCCACCCTCTGTATATGGGGCCAGCGGCCTATGCACTGAGCCACAGGCAACGCCGGAGAAAAGGATTCTTTTCCTTGAATCTGAGAACCTGTATAGGGAAAAGGGGAGTTGGCTGAGATTATGTTTCAGGAACTCTTTAGATAAGATAACCAGCTATAATAACATTCAGAATTCAGCCTGGCTGATTAAAAAGCCTGTTTGGTTCTTTCCACCAAACAGTGATGTTTAAACATTTTGACTATGAACTGGAAGTAAAAAGTAATTTTGTGTATAGCCTAGTGTATGTATATGAGCAGACAAACACAAGTGTTAAAAAACACAATAGAGTCTTATTATAGATGATGACTCTTGTTACTTTTTCCTTTTTCTTCTATTCATCTCATAGTTCACCTGTCTTAATCAGGAGTTTGGAAAAACATTTCCCTCCAGGGCAATCCTGTGGAACTCATATAGTCTTTTTTTTTTTTTTCATTTTACAGTGTCAACAATACAAAAATATAATTCTAATTAAAACTGGCCCTAAAATTGTGATGGCACATGGTACCTTGGAGACAGCAAGTTGAAGGGGGTAAACAAAACCACCCTGACCTAAAGTAAGAACCTACCACTTCAGCTGTTATGTGACTCTAGGTAATCAGTTCTCTCAACTACAAAATTGAATATTATTATGTATGCATTTGTTGAGAGTATAAACCTACACATTGTAAATAAAACATTGTGCAAAAATATTATCCCTCATTTTCCCTGGGGGTATAATTGCTAGCTAATGGTGATATCATACTTTATCCATAGATTGGAACAAAAAATCACAAATTTGGGCTTCATATGTTCAGTCTTAAGAGAATAAATATTGTCTGTCCTGGGGTATTGGCAATGCATTAACCAGAGTAGCCCCGCTACCATGCTACACTGTTAGCTATATTTAATATGTTTGCATTGCCTAGGCTTGTGAAAATCTCCCTTTTCTTTTTTACCTCTCTGGGTACATATTTATAAGCACATAACATCTTTGGGAACTCAAACATTTTATGACCTATTCCCCTGTGATTTAAGGAGGAATTATTCTCCTGAATAAAGAATGATGATAGAACTTAAGAGAGATGCTCTCATGTATATTGACAATACTTGCTGGAATGGGGATGTATGTTGGGCACCCGATTATCACATATTGTGCCAAGAGTTTGACTAGGAAGAAAAATGACAGAAAATAGAATTAGAAGCTGTTCAGTATGACAATGTAAGCCCTTTTTGACATAGCTGCTTATGAACTTTCACTCTTATTCTTTTATTATTCAGGGAACCTCATGGCTTTTCTTCCATAGCCTCCTCTTTTTATTCCACTGCCTACTCTCCAACTAGCTGCCATGGTATTGATTGTACTAAAATGTTATGTCTGTGGGGCTTGATTCAGTAATAATAATTTTCCTATTTTTTTCTCTTTCATGGCAATTTGTAAAGCCATCATTTAATGATAATTATATTAATTACATCATCTGCATCATTATCATAATAACCACTACTTCTAAAATGTTCCAAAATTTTCTATTTATCACTCACTCGAGTACTTTATCTTCACAATTACAGGATTGCTATTTTCATTTTATAAGCAAAGAAAGTGAGGTATAAATTTCAGTTTTCTTGTTCATGATCTCAGACATCTCATATATATAGTTGAACAGTGACACTGTTAGAACACTGACTTTAACCTCAGGAGGTCAGAATTCCTAATTTAATGCTGCCACTGACAATTTGTCTGATATTCTGCTCTGTATTCTGCTGGCTTAAGCTTATATATGTATATATAACCAATATAATTCTTCTACTAAGAGGCTACAATTTCAGCCTCTTAATAACATCTTTTTTTTTTAATTAGATCATAGTTGTGTACATTAATGCATTCATGGGGTACAATGTGCTGGTTATATACAATTTAAAATTCTTACAACAAACTAGTTAACATAGCCTTCACTGCACTTTCTTAATTATTGTGTTGAGACACCTATACTCTACACTTAATAGATTTGACATGTACCTTTGTAAAATGCAGCATAAGTATATATCTTTTACAGAACAAATGTAGTTAAGTTTGAGTCCACTTTAGTAATCTTTTCTATATTATTTGTATCTTTATGTGCCTGTCGAAAGAAAATTTTATCTCCTACAGGATCATAAAGTTATTGTACATAATTCTAGGATATTTATAATCTATTGTAATTACCATTTGTGGATAATAGAAATGGGCAGCCAAATTCTTTTTTTTCCAATGTAGATTTGTCGATAGTCAACCATTTGCACTGATTGAAAATATCACTAATATCATTTACTCTCATTGCAAAACAGTGTCGCTCTTGTCAGAAACACATTGTCTGCATTAGTCTTTGTAAATCTGTAGACTATCCCCTAAAGTCTATCCTTGCTCAGATACCATTGCACTTTTCATCAAACATGGTTTTCTCTCTACATAACGTCTGGTTGCCCCTCCTTCACCCATTGTCCCCTCACTAAGCCGTCACCTTTGTTCACTGTTGTGCATTTCACATGGAGGCCTTCTCTCCCACCGTGTCTTGTCTTTGCTATTGCCTAATGTTTCTCCACTTTGAAGAAGCCCACAGAAAATGGGGAAATCTACCCTCACCTATCAGACCACTGGGGTGTCATTGAAACCCAGTCTTTGGTACTACTAAGACTCTAACCAAAGTTGAAATGTTCTTTCCTTTCTTAACCTTGCTTATTGATGGTCAAAGAATATTGAAGGTTGTAGAGATAAGCACAGTACTGTGTAGGAGTCAGTGAGGGACTGAGCACACATGCTCTTCATCATTCCAATCAACTGGCTGTTTTAGCGTCAACACCATCATCATCTTCATGAAAGTCCCTAAGTTAGCCTTAGAGGATGTGAATTCTGTTTTTTCAACCACGTAGTTTTAAAGCTAAGTAAATGTCACCTGGCTATCTCAAAATGCCTTTTCAGGGTTTGCCATTGTTCTCTGGAACAACCATGTTTCTCACAGAATGGGGAAGGAAGAGAATCATCTGTTTCAAGTACACAGTAGGTTTCAATGTCATCTGTTTCCTTGGGGGTACCTAGCCAATACTTGAATACTTCAGGTGTAGGACAAAGTCATTCGTTACAAGAAACTGAAACTTGTCCTTCTGGAAAGTCTATCTATTTATCCTAATCTTTGAATTCAGAAAATTCTTCCTATTATCTCCATGATCCCCTGTCAAATATTTGTTAATAATAACTAGAATCCACATCCGCCCAGTAACCATTGTCTTCCCAGAAGAGCTCAGAGGCTGGCTGGGGCAAGCACCTTCAGCTTTTGCACCCAGCCAGATGATTTGCCTTTGGACTTGGGGCCTTCAAAGCATTTCCCTAGACCTCTGTCTATATTGGGCCATGTCTTTAGCTTGGAAAGATCATAACAAAACTTTAATTAAAGATGACTTCCTTGTTTGTGCAAGAAATTTGCCTTTCTTAAAGACACAAAGAAACAGTATCACAAAGATTAATGTTATTTCAACAAAAGGAGACTGACTATATTTAGAGATCAAAACTTTCAGAAGGCATTGCAAGTGCAAGCAGTTGAGACTGCTTTTAAAAGGATCTTTAGTCTTTTATAAGCTCTAGGAGCAGCAGAAAAGCCTGCAAATACCAGGACTTCCCCGATTCCATAGCCTGACGAGGTTTCCCTTGAGACTCCTTGATAAATGTCAGTAGAACATATTCCCAAATTGGAACAGTTTCTCTTATGAGGGGCACCATATCTTCTTGGTGTTGAAAATCCAAATGAAGCAGAAAATACCATTCAAAATGAGCCACAGTGATAACTTTATCCCATGTGACTTCATAAAACTTGTTTAATAAAGCTGACTATTACAGACTATTTAAGTGATTGCATGATATTTAGGAATTGAATATGTTCATATTGTTCCGTTATCTCCTGGATGACAATGAAGGCATGAAAACCATTGGGAAGTCTCGGGTTATCACCTGTGACTATTTCAAGGTTATGAATTTGCTTTTTACCTTACCCATAGACACATTAAAAACTGCTATAAAGATTTGGAAACTTTTTAAGTAAAAAAAATTAAATAATATTAAAATTAATAATAATGACTCTTACCCACTCTAAGTTTTCTCTTTTTTGACAGAACCCAGTCCATCAACTACTTCTCATTTGACATTGTTTCCAGTTTTTCTTCCTCAGAATGATGCCATTTTCTCTTTGTGCTTGTTAAAGGGTTGGCCTAGAAGGTGATTCCAGGATAGTTTTACCTGCACAGTGGTCTGCAGAGTTCTCAACCCCATCTCTTACTGTAGGCAATAAAATTGTAGTAATGGTGTTTAAAATCCCCTTAACTACCTTCCTTCTCTATTATACTTTTACTTTCCTCACCATGTAAATTTTACCTACATGTTTTACTTTTCTTTCCCTCATGAGATGGCTGTAAGTTTCCCTTCTCAGTTCTCTCTTTGCTAACCCTCTCCATGTCCATTCATCTGGGCTAAACCACATGGGGAAGGGCTTCTACCCCAACATTCTTTAGCACAGACAGGTGTTATAACTGATGTACCTTTTTATCCTATAAACAGTTATCTACATTTGCTTTGTGTGAGGGGTTGGTGGAAGACATATATAAATGTCATTTAAAGTGAGTCAGAAAGGGAAATAAGGTGAGGAAATGGAGACAGAGAATAGCCTCCATTTCATTAAGTTTTGCTCTAAAGGAAGTAGAAATTGGGAGTGTTGCTAGAAGTGTATGTGAGATTAAAAAGGGTCTTTCAATGGGAAATAACATACTTCAAATGCAGAGTTGTGAAGACAGCTATCAGGCACATCCGCAATATGTCTTTTTGTAGGTTCAAAACTCTCACATCCTGTGATCAGTGACAGAGTGGAAGAAAATTATACCATAAACCCTGTATAGAGTCTTCCAGTATGCAACATGTAAAAGGTAAGAGATTAACGTTTTTAGTGTTGGATATTATGAAAGAAGAGAGCTTGAGATGGTCATAGAAGAGAGCTATAAAGTGAACATGAAATTTAAAAATTTACAACTATTTGTAAACAAAAAAATCTACTTAGAAAGATCAAAGGAACTAGAGAACTAAAAAGGAAAATTTCCAGCACCAGAAATCCTAGTAGCATAATTACAAATAATAGTTATTAACAAAGCACTTTTCAATACCATGTGAATATGGTCTTCCCTGCTTTGGCTGTCCCCACAGATACATAGTTAAAATAATGCAGAAAGGGTTCCTCCTTCATCTATGAAAACTCTGCACTGATGTTTGTGTCTATCTATAATAATAGCATTACACGGAGAATCTATTTTTTTCTTTTACTTTTCTAAATAATTTTTTTATTAAGTCATACATACATAGATCATGAATACATTTATGCCTTTGTGGGATTGAATGTGTTGATTATTTGTACAAATTGGAGTACTTACATCCTACTAATTAACATAGCTTTCACCTCATTTACTTAATCACAGTGTTAAGACATTTGTTTTCAATACTTTATAGATTTGACTTGTACCCTTGCAATATGCTTCATAGGTGTGGTCCCACCATTCACCCTCCTTCTATCAAGCCACCACCCTCCCTTCTTATCCTCTGCCCTTCCTTCCTTCATCCTGGGCTATAGCTGTGATTTATCTCTCATATGAAAGTGTGAGTGATTATAAATTGGTTTTATAGTAGTACTGAGACCATTAGATATTTTCATTTCCATTCCTAAGATACTTTACTAAGAAGAATATTTTCCAGTTCCATCCATGTAAACATAAAAGAGGTAAAGTCTCCATCTTTTTTTAATGCTGCATAGTATTCCATGGTATACATATACCATAATTTATTAATCCATTCATGGGTCAGTGGGCACTTGGCCTTCTTCCAAGACTTGACAATTATGAATTGAGCTGCAATGAATAATCTGGTGCATATATCTTTGTTGCAAAGTGATTTTTGGTCTTTTGGATAGACACTTAGTAGAGGAATTGCAGGATCAAACAGCAGGTCTACATTTAGATTCCTGAGTGTTCTCCAAACTTCTTTCTAAAGAAATATACTAGCTTGCATTCCCACCAGCAGTCCAGAAGTGTTCCATTTTCTGCAATCCCTATTAAAGTACCTCTGTCATACCTTAAAGATCTGGGAAAATTTTTTATTTTTCTTATTTGTTTCTTTTGCTAGACTAACCACCTGTATGTCATGACCTTTCCTTTTATTTCCAGATATATTGTTTGGTCTAATGCAGCAGTAGTCAACCTGTGGGACCCTTTCACAGGGGTCGCCCAAAACCATCACATGCACCCTGTACAAATACAGGTGCATGAAAATAATTTTATGGTTGGGGGTCACCACAACATGAGGAACTATATTCAATTGTTGTGGCATTAGAAAGGTCGAGAACCATGGGACTCATGGCACCTGATAAAATGGGGAAAATTCACTCACTCTATGCTTTTCTGGGCATAGTAGACTTTAATAAGACTGCAAAGAAATGGTGGATGGAATTGTATCACACTACAGACAACCAATATTTTAAAAACATAAGAGCTTTTATAACTACTCTTACCTGGAAAGGTTTGTTGGCTTTCTTGCCAATCAATAGCCTAACTTAGGAATATTTTCTCAGGAACCAAACAATTACTTCCTTTCCTTCTCTATAGCAGAACCAGATAGAGATACCACATCTACTAAGTTCTTTCCAGTATATTTTCCAAACAAAGACAGTAATTCCCCTAAGATAAATTCTGGTACCATATATTAAGATAATAACTTCTTGAACATGGTACATAGTAATTGAAATCCAGTCTTTTGAGAACTGAAGACCTTAGTTCAAATCTCTTCCTCTGTGACTTTGACCCAAACCTCACGTTCTTGACCCTCAATTTTCATTGTCTTTTCTTCAAAACCCCACAGCCAGAGCGGTTTTGGAATTCACATATTTATTTAAAAAATTAGAAATTTCACAAATTCATATGTTGCAGAACAGGAATCTCAGTAGTATCAGAGGCCACACCCACTAATCTTTTAGTGATTTTTCAGCAAAACATATCATGTACAGAAAAAGATATCCTGAAATCATCTCTTGCCATATTTTATAATTAAAAGATTTACAAAATTAAAAAAAGCATCCAGGTTTCACATTACCGTGGGTTTGAGATTATATATTAGAGTCTGTTGACCTGTACCTACTTCATGGGGTTGTCATGGGGAATAAAGAGACTGATGCATGTAAAGCTCATAGGACAGACAATTATACTAAAGGCCAAATAAATGTTAACTATTACTATTGCTGCCATATGTTGGTTCATGTTAAACTTGAGACTAACTAAGGTACCCTTTCCCTTACTGTTTATTGAAATCAACTTTTTTGACTGTATATTTCATTTATAGGAGACCTCTGGAACTGCTCGTATATTAACTTTTCTTAAAGGGGCAAGCCATTGACATTGGAGAGCATCTGAGTTGGACACCTCCCATCCAGCTTTCTTCCTTGGTAGATTTCTATGTCCTTTTCTCCAGCAGCTTTGCTCTTCTCCCTTGCACTGACCCCCTCCTGCAATGATTAATTAAATGTACAAACAGGAGACAGGGAAGCATTTCTGATGAGAAATGTGTTTACTAGGAGAAAAGAAAACATGCTCTGCAATATCTGGGCATGGGAGGATCAAGCAACAAGGTAACCACATTCAAATAAGGAATATAACAGAAATATGGAAAACCCAGACCAATAGAGAGAGTACATGAAGGAAACTAAAAAAACCACTGAAGCCGATTCTGGCTTCTGGTCCTACCAGTCTTAGTCAAACTTGTTATATTTTATTAATAAATTTATGCTTCCCATGTTATATAATATTAGTCTTTGTCACATTTCTAGTTCCATCATCTATGTCTCCAGACTATTTTATTTTATTCTTCTGTGGAGCATCTCCATTGGGTTCTCTGATATCATGTCAAATGTTCTTTATAAAATAAATCTGATCACTTTTCCTCCTAATAGTCCTTTCCCAAACTTCTCCAGGTCTCATGATAGCATCATCACTTTTTCAAATCTTAGGTTTATTTTCCTTTAATTTCATTAACTTCTAACTTTAATCTAGCATTTCCTTCCATTATGAAGGAAGACAAACCACAGTGGTGTTACCAGAATCCAAGACTCTTTCTCCAATGGGAATTCAGCTATCTTTATCATGTTACATATACATGTGTTTATTAGGTTTCCATTTAGGTTTAGAATAATCTTTGGTTCTTGTTGTCTATGGCCCTTGACCTAAGTAGTCATCAAATTTTCTAATTTCTCTTTTATCTACATCCTTTTTTCTATTCCTTTGCTGTCACTCTGTTCTCTGCCTGAAATGTGCCTCCATGTTCTTTCTGATGGTCTTCCCTATATACTATAGTCTATGCTAGGGTGACCAGATTTTAACATCTGTAAGGTGGGACAACATGGCACGAGGGCAGAGTGGGGGTGCAGGGCAGGGGATGGGGCAGGCAGAGCCTGACAACAATGCAAACTTTGATAAGCAGTTCTAGATAATCACTTCTCAGCAATTATTTATTACAGTTTAACATTATAAAATTAACAAAAATAATATAAAACTCATATTCTGGCAAAATAGCCATATGGCAGCCAAAAACCGTAGATTCCCTTCTTGTTCTCCAGCCCGTTCGTGCATTCTTTCCAAAAATCGGTACTTTTTAAAAACACCACGGGATGCGGGACTGTCCGGCCCAAATCGGAACGTCTGGTCACCCTAGTCTATAAATTTAATTTTCTTAACTAGTAACTCTGGGTTAATGACTTGGTCTCTCACTCAATAAAACTAAGATCTCTGTTCCCTTCTTTCCTTCCCTAGCCTCCTTTGCCCCCTAATATAGCCACCAACTCATGTTAAACCTACTTTCCAGATATTGACTCTGTTAACAACACTTTCTTAATTCAGACAATTATCCAGTTGTTGAAACAGTTGCCTAACTGATCTTACTATATAATCGGGATTTTATAAATAAATAAATAAATAAATAAATAAATAAATAAATAAATCAAGGTTTTCTTGTTTACTTTTCTTCCAGAATTTTGTTTTAGTTTATTTTTATTTATTAAATCATAACTGTGTCCACTGATGCATTTATGGGATACAGTGTACTGATTTCATATACAATGTGAAATGCTTACATTGAACTGATTAATGCAACCATCACCTCACTTAATTATTTGTTGTGGTAAGACAATTATACTCTATTCTCAATAGTTTTGGAATGTACCGATGCATTATGAATGTTAGGTGAGGTCTCACCAAATACCTTTTCTCCTCCTGACTTCCCCCTTTCCCTCTGCTCTCCCCTTACTCTCTGGACTATAGTTATGTTTTACCATAACTGAATGTGCAGGTGATTATATGTTGGTTTCATAGTAGTACTGAGTACATTGCATACTTTTTTTTTCATTCTTGAGATACTTTACCAAGAAGAGTATATTCCAGTTCCACCCAGGTAAACATAAAAGATGTGAAGCCTCCATTTGTTTTTTTGGATGCATAGTATTTAATGGTGTACATGTACTACAATTTGTTAATCAATTCATAGGTCTATGGGCACTTGGGCTGTTTCCATGTCTTGGCTATCATGAATTGGGCTGCAATAAACATTCTGGGGTAAATGTCTTTGTTGTAAAATAATTACTGATCATCAGGGTATATACCTAATAGAGGAATTGCAGGATCGAATGGTACGTCTACTTTTAGTTCCTTGAGTATTTTCTAAGCTTCTTTCCAAAAAGGCTGTATTAGTTTTCATTCCCATCAGCAATGTAGAAGTGTTACCTTCTGTCTACATCTATGCCAGTATCTGTAATTTTGGGATTTTGTGATGTGTGCTAATCTTACTGGAGTTAGATAATATATCAAAGTGGTTTTGGTTTGCATTTCCCTGATGATAAGGATGGTGAGCATTTTTACATGTGTTTGTAGGCCATGCACCTGTCTTCAGAGAAGTTTCTATTCAAGTCTTCTGCCCGCATAGAAATGGGGTTATTGATTCTTTTCTTATTGATTTGTTTGATTTCTCTGTAGATTCTAGTTATTAGACCTTTGTCAGAAGCATAACCTGCAAAAATCTTTTCTGATTTTGAAAGTTTTCTGTTTGCTTTACTTACTGTGCTCTTGGGTGTGCAAAAGGTTTTTAGTTTGATCAGATCCCAGTAATGGATTTTTGGTGTTGTTTCAATTGCCAGGTGGCTGTCCTCATAAAATATCCCCCCAGGCAAATTTCTTCAAGTGTTTTCCCTGCACTCTCTTCTAGTATTTTTACAGTTTCATGCCTTAAGTTTAAATATTTTATCCAGTGAGAATCAATTTTTGTTAATGGTGAAAGGTGGGGGTCCAGTTTCAGTCTTCTACAGGTCACCAGCCACTTCACCCAGCACCATTGGTTAAATAGAGACTCTCCC
>CAUYQV010051578.1:0-22792 GCA_963574575.1 Galagoides demidoff | reverse complement strand
CTCCTGCCTCCGCCTCCCAAGTAGCTGGGACCACAGGCACCCGCCACAACGCCCGGCCATTTTTTGGTTGCAGCCATCATTGTTGTTTGGTGGGCCCGGGCTGGGGATTCGAACCCGCCACCTTAGGTGTACGTGGCTGGGGCCTTAGCCGATTGAGCCACAGGCGCCGAGCCATAAAAAATAATTTTAAAAAGACTATATTTCACTTCCATCAAGGTTAATACAAAAGATGTAAAGTCTCCATCTTTTTTTTTTTTTTTTTGAGACAGAGTCTGACCATATTGCCCTCGGTAGAGTGCTGTGGCATCACAGCTCACAGCAGCCTCAAACTCTTGAGGTTGAGCAATTCTCTTGCCTCAGCCTCCCAAGTAGCTTGGACTATAGGCACCCACCACAACTCCAGGATATTTTTTGGTTGTAGTTGTCATTGTTGTTTAGCAGGTCCTGGCTGGGTTCAAACCCACCAGCCTCAGTGTATATGGCTGGTGCTCTAACCACTGAGATATAGGTGCCAAGCCTTTACATCTTTTTAATGGCTGAATAGTATTCCACGGTATACATTATACTACAGCTTGTTAATCCATTCCTGGGTTGGTGGGCATTTAGGTTGTTTCCGCATGTTGGCAATTGTAAATTGAGCTGCAATAAATAGTTTGGTGCAAATATCCTTATGGTAAAAGGATTTTTTTTCTTCTGGGTAGATGACTAGTAATGGGATTGCAGGATCAAATGAAAAAATCTAATTTGAGTTCTTTGAGGATTCTCCATATTTACTTCCAAAAAGGCTGTATTGGGCAGTGCCTGTGGCTCAAGAAGTAAGGTGCTGGCACCATATACCAGAGGTGGCAGGTTCAGACCCAACCCTGGCCAAAAACTAAAAAAAAAAAAAAAAAAAAAAAGGCTGTATTAGTTTGCAGTCCCACCAGCAGTGTAAGTGTTCCCTTCTCTCCACATCCACACCAGCACATGCCAGCAACTGCACCTTTGAGACTTTGTGATGTGGGCCATTCTCACTGGGGTTAGATGATATCTCAGGGTAGTTTTGATTTGCATTTTTCTGATGATCAGGGACAATGAGCATTTTTTTCATATTTGTTAGCCATTTGTCTGTCTTTTTTTTTAAGAGACAGACTCTCATTTTATCGCCCTCGGTAGAGTGCTGTGGCATCACAGCTCACAGAAACCTCCAACTCCTGGGCTCAAGTGATTCTCCTGTCTCTGCCTCCCAAGTAGCTGGGACCACAAGTGCCCACCACAACGCCCAGCTATTATTTGGTTGCAGCTGTCATTGTTGTTTGGCGGGCCCAGGCTGGATTCAAACCTTTCAGCTCAGGTGTATGTGGCTGGTACTTTAGCTACCTGAGCCACAGGAGCAGAGCCCATCTGTCTTCTTCTTCTTCTTTTTTTTTTTTTTTTTTTTTTTGCAGTTTTTGGCCGGGGCTGGGTTTGAACCTGCCACCTCCATTATTTGGGGCTGGCGCCTTACTCCTTTGAGCCACAGGCGCTGCCCTTTTTTTTTTTTTTTTTGCACCATCTGTCTTCTTTTTTTTTTTTTGAGACGAAGCCTCAAGCTATCCCCCTGGGTAGAGTGCCATGGCATCACAGCTCACAGCAACCTCCAACTCCTGGGCTCAAGCCAGTCTCCTGCCTCCGCCTCCCAAGTAGCTGGGACCACAGGCGCCCGCCACAACGCCCGGCCATTTTTTGGCTGCAGCCATCATTATTGTTTGGCGGCCCGGGCTGGGGATTCAAACCCACCACCTTAGGTGTACGTGGCTGGTGCCTTAGCCGATTGAGCCACAGGCGCTGAGCCAATCAGTTATCTTTTGACATACCTGTGTTTTCTTCCTCACTTAGAATGTAAGCAAAACTTACGTATTCCCCCTCCCCCCACCCAGAGTTCCCACAACACCTAGTTGTGCTATTCCTAATAGATACTCAACGAATACTAGATGATTAACTGATCGGTTCATCCAGGTTAAGAAGCTTCCTCCAGCACTACTCACGTTCTTTGGAACGATATCATTTTGAAAAATGAGCCATCAAATATGCACAAATGCAATTCCCCAAGGGAGGCCTCTTCTGCTGGAAGGAAGTATTTTCCACGTGGCGTCAGGAAAGCAGCAGCAGTAACTGTCTCAGACCCAGAGATTTCGATTCACAGTGATGTTGATGGATTGGAACATGCTATTAGCAAAGGCAGACTGGCTAAATCACAGCCTGGGAAGCCTAATCAGCTCTGGCATCCAGTATGCTTTGCTAAATTAAAGTTTTAAAAGGAAGACATGAATAAATGAACCGGCTACTTGAAGGCAGCCCCATTAAATGAAAATGAATCCATACAAGTTCCAGAACACACAGTAAGCCATTTTGGATACCACTTAATCATGAAACTAAAAATATCCTCCAAGCACTTAGCTCACTTGCCAGTTCGCTGAAAATGAATTAGACAGGATGGAGGGAATTAGTACCTGGTTACACAGAAAACTGGAAGCTTTTTGAAAATTCTACTCTGGTAGCAGCGTTAACCATAACTGCGTTGGTAGTGGCTGTGTAATCTCAGGCACTCAGAGGATGCCGATTCTCTGCTTATAACATTTTAATGACTTTCTACGGAACTTAATATAAAATTCAAAATCCTTCATGTTCCACAAGGCCCTGCATGATGTGCCCCTATTTCTGCAATTTCCTTATTTAACATTTTTCCTTTTTTTCCTGTGCTCAAGCCCACTGTTTTTTTTTTTTTTTTTTTGCACAATACACATGACTTCCTGCCTCAGGGCCTTCTAAGTGCAATGGCCCCATCACAGCTTCCTGCAGCCTTGAACTCCTAGGCTCAAGCAAATATCCTGCCTCAAGTGCCTGATGAGGGAACTCAAGGTACAAGCCGCCACTCCCAGCTCATTTTTTTTTTTTTTCAGTTTTCATAGAGACAGAGTCTCATTCTGTCACCCAGTCTGGACTCTAATTCCTGGCCTCAAGCAATCCTCCTGCCCTGGCCTCCCAAAGTTTTAGGATTACAGTCAAGAGCCACTATGCCCAGCCTCGAGGGTACAGCCTCTGCCTCTGTTTTGTAACACAAATCAAACCAAAATAAGTACACACTATAATTTTTAAATGTCTATTCTAGATTTTGCTTGAGGGGAACATCCTTTCCTGTGATTCAGGTTTCCACATGTACGTTCTTCTATTGGAGTTACTCCTCACGCCTCCCTCTCCACTCCTTCTCTGGTAGTTATTTGTCAGCTTGGACAATCTGGGAGAAAAACCTGGACGTGCCCTTTGAGAATTTCTCTTTGAGAATTTCTCTTTCCTGCTGCTGGCTTGCTGGCAGGGTGGCATCTGGGACTTGCTTTGCCCTGGGTACAGACATATCCCTACAGAGTAAAACACTGGTACCCAGTGGGGCCAGTGACGGGGCGGTGGAAGCTCCTGCAGGATTTACCAAAAATATTGTTGACACTTTGGCCTTTGTTTCTCCATTTGTTGCTTTCTTTCTCATTTAGCACAAAGCTCACGAGGGAAAGAAAAAGATGGGGGAAAAGAAATCCGTTAGATTATAAGCTTATCTTTGTCATCACACGCAACCCCAACCCCCAGCCCAGTTGCTGCAAACAGTGACTGTTTCATAAATATTTATCAAGTGTATGAATTATTTAACCTCCCGAAGCTAGTTTCCGCCAATGTAAAATGATGATAAGCCTTACCAATCTGGCCACGTTTTACGGGTATCCGACATACTATATTAAAGCACTCAGGGCAGTGCCCAGTGTGTGGCTAAATGGATAACTACGCCATAGCTATTATGATTTGGTTGTACCCACTGAGAATAATGTCTGTTTAGAGCTACTTGCGTCAAAGGTGTCTAGATAATAATCGTACATCATTTGTGTCTGCATGATGGGTTCTAGAATTTTTCTTAAAAATGACATAAAGAGGTATTAACCTGCTGCTCCACAGACCAGAAAGCTTAGCTACGATATGGAATAAAATATAATCTATTCAATGTAGGCGTGCCGACTTAAAGAAATTACCAAAAATCTGTAAGAGCGTCTGATTATATTCTGAAGCTGTTGTTCCTGACCCATCCTCCTGTGCTAAACTCTTGAGTAAGCACTTTCAAAAGCATAGATAGGGGGGTAATAGTAATCTATCCTCCAGAATTGGTTTAAATCCACTTTTTTGTGCAATTACTGCTTTGTCCTGGGTATCCTGCACTGGTCTCTGTCACTCTGGCCATTCCTGGTGGCAGGACTGATGTGTTAGCTGTGTTCAGCTGTCCCTTTCTCTCTCTCTCTCTCTCTCTCTCAGCCTACAGCTTCCCAGAACTCCGTTCCTGCGTTCAGACTTGGCTTCAGTTGTGCACGTCAGCAATAATTACAGTCAGGAATGGCCGTGGCTGGGGATATAGATCCCACAAGAGGAAAAGCAGGATTGTTACGGAGGGCAGCGGGGTGAGGGGAGAAAGTCTTTATACCTGGGTATCTGTTGGAAGTCTCGTGTGCACAGACAGGGAATGCCTCTAATTCACTACGCGACACACAGAAATGGAGACTCAAAGGTGAATTGGCCATTAGCAAAGGAGGGACTGGGCAGAGCTTAGCTTGGCTGTGCCTGTGGGGCTGTATACTTGCGAGTGTATGAATTATTTAAACCCACTTTCTGTGTAATTACTGCTGTGCACTGTAATTGCAAAGGGCTGCTCCAGCTCTGTGTCCTAGGGCATCACTGCTCACGGTGGGGTGGTGGCAACTCCCCGCCGGGCCGTTGTCCTTGCTCCAGGGAGCAGGGGACATTTCTGCAGGCATCCCTGTGCCGGGTAAGGAGCCATCCCCAGGGTCAGAAGCAGAACCCCTCGGCTTCCTCCAGGGTCTGCTCCCCAGTAACCAGAAGCACGACCTGTCTCTAGGCCTCTGTTCTCTCATCAGCAAAATGAGTAAATTGGGGCTCAGCTTCCAAGATCGCCAGACACCAGAAAATGCCTGCTTTATTTGGGTTCCTTCTGGAGCAAGGGAGGTGGCCCCCTCCTGTAGAGCCAGCTCTGCAGACCAGGTGCTCACTGCCTCTGAGAAGCTGCAGCAGAGCCCTGGGGAGGACAGCGCGCTGCAAAAGGCCTGAGTCACTGCCAGCTCCCAGTCCGCGCTCGGGACTGCACAAAACAGGCCTGGATGAGACCGAGCAGCTTTCAGAGCAAGACAGCCCGGAGAAACGCCAACTCCCTTGTGGTTCTGATCCCGGAATAAATCAGATCCTCTTTCTCCTATTCATAGAAAGTCAGTCAGGGAACAGGTTTTTTGGGGAAAAACCTACTAGCAGCATAAACGGGAGAGAAAGTTTGGCACTTAGAGCATCTCAGAGAGCTGGGGCTGAAAGAGGTTTGCAGCCAACTTCCTCACGCAGAGGAGGCTGGGACCAGGGGGCAGGGCACTGCCCCACATCAGCACAGCCTCTTTCAAAGCCTCAGCAGGTGGCACTTACTACCCCTGGGCCCTGCTGGCACCCCTGCTCCCCACTCCCACCCCTCCAAAGAAAAGTTACCTGTAGAGAGGAGTGGGGAGTAAGAAGAGAAAAATCAAAGATAATCAAGTCTTAGGAGTCTCTTTCTTTTCCCTTTTCTTTTCTTTCTTTTTTTTTTGAGACGGAGCCTCAAGCTATCCCCCTGGGTAGAGTGCCATGGCATCATAGCTTACAGCAACCTCCAACTCCTGGGCTCAAGCGAGTCTCCTGCCTCCACCTCCCAAGTAGCTGGGACCACAGGCGCCCGCCACAACGCCAGGCCATTTTTTGGTTGCAGCCATCATTGTTGTTTGGCGGGCCCGGGCTGGGGATTTGAACCCGCCACCTTAGGTGTACGTGGCTGGCACCTTAGCCGATTGAGCCACAGGTGCCGAGCCTCCTTTTCTTTTCTTTTCTTTCCTCTTCCTCTCTCCTTTTCCTTTGCCTCTGTTTCCCTTTCCTTCCCCTCCCCCTCCCTCCTTCTCTCCCCCTCCCTCCCTTCTTTTTAAAGTTTTAACAGTTCTGCATAAAGCAATAGCTCGTCTTTATAATCAATGGAAAGAAAAACAGAACACAAGCAGCCATGTTGCATTTCTTTCATAATCAAAAGGAGAAAAAAAAAAATCTGTGCCCTCTTCTCCAAATCCTCCTTTAATTGATTTGCGAACCAAGATGGGCATCCTCTTCCCTAGCGCCTTTTCATTCCTCCCTATTTCAGAAAAAAGGGACTATTAGTCCTATGAAGACAGTCTGATTTAGTGTAATTGCTCTCTCAGAGTGTGGGCTCTCTAACTATTACTGGACACTTAATGTCCTTCTCAGAAACACGATTAGCTGTTCCTCTTGAATATTCACCCACGTCTGGTTAATGCATATTCGATTTTAAGATTCTTCTAACGAGAGAACAGGTCCTTCCTCTCTGTCATAAAACACTCATATAAATGCACAGTCATTGCCCAAAGGAGCCCTGGAAGAATTTTATGCACAGTTTTTCTCCCTCATTATGTGCTTTTGAATAAAAAGACAAGGTGGCAGGGAATAACCCCTTGGAGGCTGGTACACAATAGCTCAGTCCCTATAAGGAAAATCAAATGGGAACAGCCATGGTTGCATGCTAAGTAAGTTGGTAAGTCTTCTACAGCTACTGCATGAAGTGGCTTTTCATTTCATGTTATCCCTGAAGAGCTTTTTTTTTGGCTGGGGCTGGATTTGAACCTGCCACCTCTGGCATATGGGGCAGGAGCCCTGCTCCTTTGAGCCCCAGGCACCGCCCCCTGAAGAGCTTTTTAATTAGAACCAGTCTACTCGCGCTTGAAAGGTAACCATAAAGTTGTTTACCTTTGCGCACTCTGTGCCTACTGCTCTTCCTTACTGAGGAAGTATCGCATCTCCCCTTCCGCCTCAGGCCTTCCGGTCCTGGGGTGTGGGAGCAGCAGGGCTGGCCTCTGTGCTTGGACCCACTGACCTTGATTTCAACCCCGGCTCCAGCATTTCCCTAACTAAATAATATAATGGCAGGGTACAGTTATTTGTTTATTTATTTATTTTTTGCAGTTTTTGGCTGGGGCTGGGCTTGAACCCGCCACCTCTGGCACATGGGGCTGGTGCCCTATTCCTTTGAGCCACAGGCGCTGCCCTACTTATTTATTTTGATCATTTATAGATGAAGGACTTTCCCAGCTTCCACAGAACATGAGTTTTTAGAATATATTACCATGTGGGAAATAAAAGTATCCTTAATACTATTTTTGAGTACACAAAAAGTGTACTTTTTTTTTTTTTTTTGCAGTTTTTTTTTTTTGGCCAGGGCCGGGTTTGAACCCACCACCTCCAGTATACGGGGTTGGCGCCCTACTCCTCGAGCCACAGGCCACCCAAGTGTACTGAATAGTATCATGAAACCAATATACAAATACTTACACACTCATACAAATGATAAAAAACAAATATAGTCTCAGAAGGGGGAGGGGAGGAGAGGAGGGAGAGTGGTTAGTGGGAGGAGGGAGGGGATTTGGTGACATCTCACCTAATGCGCACAATTCCAGGGTATATTTCAAAATAACTAAGAGTAAATTTTTAATGTCTTACCACAAAAATTATTACTAATGTTTGAGGTAACGGTTATATTAACCAGTTTGATTTAAGCATTCCTCATTGTATACCAAATCATCTCGTTGTACCCCATAAATGTATACCGTTACGATTTTAATTAAAAATTAAATTACAAAAGACTATATTATCATGGTTTTACAACCCCAAAGCCCATGAATGTGGATTTATGAGTGTGTGGTTTGAATGTTTGTCTCCTCCAAAACTTATGGGGGAATTTAATGCTCTGTGTGTCAGTACGGAGAGGTGAAGGCTTTAAGAGGCAATTAAATCATGAAGGGTCTGCTTTCATGAATGGGATAATCCCTTCAGGTAATAATGGATTAATGGGTTAATAGTTTAATGAGCTATCATGAGAGCGAGGGTGGTGGATTTAACAGAGGAAAGACCTGAGCTAGCATGCTCAGCCCCTTCACCATGGGATAGCCTGTGCCACCCTGTGACTCTGCAGAGATCTGTCACCAGCAAAAAGGCCCTCACCAGATGCAGCCTTGAACTTCTCAGCCTCCATAACTGCAAGCAATAAATTCCTTTCCTTTGTAAATTACCCAGCAGGTATTCTGTTTATGACCAACAGAAAATGGGCTAAGACAACAATAAGATTGTAGATGTGGAAGGGATCTTAGAAATAACCGTCTTGCAGATAAAGAAATTGGGCTCTCTTCAAAGCCACGCTTTGAGTTTCACTCCTTTGGCCTGTTTGGAGAAGAGTCTATCTATGGCATAGCCATATCTCCAGGGGGAAATTCATCCTGGCCTTCATGGTAGGACAAGTCCCCACTCCTTCGCTCACCAGTGTTTTTGCTAGAGCTTCCTGAGACCCACAAAGAATTCAGGTCTCATTGTTCTAGCATCCACTCTAGTGAACCATGGGAGGTCAGCAAGTTTCCCCACGCTTTACTTCTCCATTCTTCTACAACAAAATTCTCTGAATTCTTATGCTCTAGACCTTGAGACGTGAAGGACTTTTCCCAGGCCTGTGGCACTAAGTGTGCATTATGTCACTCAGAATTATGGTAATTAGGCTTTACAAAGGACACACAATTTCTTCTTCCAAGGATGGGATGATTTGCCCCTTTTCCTTTTTTGAGAATCTCTGAACAAAACTGCTCGAGGTTGGGTTGTCTCCAGCCTGCAGTATAGACCTCCCTGTTGCTTTCTCTCCATTGCATCCACTCGGGGGCCAAGAGTAGCTGCTTGGGGGTCCTGGGCAGAGGAAGTCTGTGAGTGCAGCTCTGGAGGAGGGTAGATAAACCCTGTGATGAGAGCTAACTTCTCCCCCAGCGCTCAGGAGGACAGTGACTAATTCCACACTTCTTCATGTGTGCACTTCCCATGATGTAAAGACCTCGTTACCCACAGGTCTTTACATCATGGGCAGCAGAGGTGGCTTCCCCACGGGACCTTATAAAGCTTCTATTCCCTGTCAAGTCACATTCCCATGTAGGCAGATTGTCCATTCTTTACTCCTTTGGTGGCATCTTCCCCTTGGCAACAATCTTTAATTATAACAGACCCATACATCAGCAATTAAGAATAATTTATATCCCTTTCTCAAGGCAGAATTAATCACATATGCCAGACAGGATCCCTTTATCATTTTGTTAACTACATAAGCAGAGACTTCCTTTAACCCGAGCTGCCCTAAATATTGCAGTGGCCGCTGCCCGGCCCTCTGCAGTAAGTAGATTCATTCTGCACCAAATACATTCTGAGTTTTCATTCTCTCATTTGAAAACAAAAGAAAAATAGAAAGAAGCTTAAAAGTAGCAGGAACAGACTGTGTTGCACTTGCTTATAATCAAATTACTCCTTTTGTCCTGGCATTAGACATCAGCCAGCCATAAAGAAAACCCCAGGAGCACAATATTCCCAGGACTGCATCAGGGTGGAAGATTAAACTCCTAAAACATTCAAGATGTCCCAGCTTTGCCCTGCAACCAAGAGGCTCTTATTGCCATTCCCAATATTCCACAGCGAAGTATGTTTCTGTCGTATTAGAGAAAATGTATGAGTAGCTCAAGGCTCTCTGTCCGAAGATGTTTTCTTTCAGAAGAAGCAGAGAAGAGAGGAAAAAAAAAATCTAACCCTGAAAATCAAAACACACCTGCCTTGTTTAATTTTAATTAAGAAAACGTTAAACCTGTGCCCAGCCCATGTTGCAGGATTCTAAACGAGAGCAAATAACCCTTCTACAGAATTCCTGGGAAAGCAGAAACTGTCACAGAATCACAATTCAGTCTCTCTCTCATGGAAGTGCTGAGTCATTGTAATCTCAGCGTTGTGATTCACTCCTGAGTGGAACCAGAACAAGGGAACAGTATTAATTACTCCAGCCTCATTTTCACTTTCCAGTCAAACAGCTCAAAAGAACATGTTGGGTTTGGTAAAGAAACCTCCAAATCTGTTTCTCTCTGCTGTTATCTAAACGCTTTTAGTAAAAGGCTTGAGGTTTCAGGGGATATGTAATATTCTTGAAAGCTGGAATGCAGATGGAGTGTCACACTATGCTCTTCGGAACAGAAGAAAGTTGGGATGGCAATGGAAGATGGAGTTGCTGTAGGCAGAAGGAGGGAAGGGAAAGCCTTAAATAAGCTTTTTAGAAGGACCAGGAGCTACTGACCACTGCAGCTCTCCTGGGAGTGCCCCGACAAGGAATGCAAGGTGTAAACCTTTTTATTTCTGCACAAAGGTAAAATATTATTCATGTACACATACCAGGAAGCCGAGGGGCCCAAAATCAGGGAAGGTATCCTATGGGAGATCCAGGTGCTCTCTGATTCCGGAATTTACAAGACAGTTAGCTCTTAAAGAGGCAGGCATCTGCCCATGTACTAGAAACGCCCAGGACCTTCAGTCCCCACTGGGTCCCCCTCTGCTGACACTCCGGGACACTCTCCATGGTGTTGAAATTCTCTGCAATTGAATTACTTATAGGTAATCAGAAACAAATAAACAAAAAACCCAAGGCAGACTGTGTCTTGAATAAGACCAAGGATATAGCTGTTGATGGTTTTCTAGCACTCACAGTCCTGGTGAGTCCTAATAAGTCCTGACTTATTAGGTTGTTAGAGACCCCTTTGTGAACTTATGCTACCTATGGTTCCTCTTCCCAGAAAAAGGCAGCCATGCATGGAAGTTTAAATTCACACAGTTCACCACTCTCCTGAAGTCCACTCATGAAAACTACCCAGGTCTCTGCCTCTCAACTCTGAATGTCTTCTTCACCGCTCATTCCCAAGTCACTGCATCCACAGAGCCTTCTATGGCTTCCTTATCTGAATTCCTTTAACTTATCTGAACACCATCTGCACTGCTTTTTTGTGCCATGGCAGAAAGTGGAGTTTCTTTTCATTCACACTTGTCTTGCCTTCTGAAAAATTATGCACTCCTTGAAAGTGGGTAAGTTGGGGACTTTGATTTTGTATCTACCTAGCACTGGGTAGGAAAGAGGCATTCTGCCGTGCCTTTACCCAGCACACACTCTTCCCCCACTGATATACCTTTCTGATAAATGGAACAATTTCCTTTAACTTTATTTATTTATTTATTTATTTATTTTTGAGACGGAGCCTCAAGCTGTCCCCCTGGGTAGAGTGCCATGGCATCACAGCTCATAGCAACCTCCAACTCCTGGGCTCAAGCAAGTCTCCTGCCTCTGCCTCCCAAGTAACTGGGACCACAGGCGCCCGCCACAAGGCCCGGCCATTTTTGGTTGCAGCCATCATTGTTGTTTTGGCGGGCCCGGGCTGGGGATTCAAACCCGCCACCTTAGGTATACGTGGCTGGCGCCTTAGCCGATTGAGCCACAGGGGCCGAGCCTCCTTAACTTTAGAAAGCAGCAATGATACATGTTTCCCCCACCTCTGGATACCAACTTCCAAAACAAGGGGGGCTTGGAAATACTGGAGGATACCTAATAAAATGGGAGTCAAACCCTTCTCAATGAAATGATTGGTAACAGACAAATCCCTGGAAAGTCTGCATTGTCATTCTGGAGGGCTCAATTCATCATTCAAAGAGGGGATGGTAAAAATAATCGAATGTTCATATAAGGAATCTAGCACATAATAAGTGTTCAAGGAATGAATAGTCCATCACACATTTTAATCCTTTGCTAGGTGACATCTAGATGATCTTAGAAGTCATCAGATACTGCTAATGTTTCTTTGTCTTGACTAAATATGAAGCTGACTGGATTGGAACCAAAGGATTTAAGCAATATCCTACCAAGACTTGCTTCCAAATTTCTCATCTATAGCACATCTGGAAGGGATAGTAATTTCTACTGCAGTGTTAATGTGTCTAGCGTTACCCAGCACACAGGAAACACTCAAAAAATGCTAGTGTCCCATCTGCAGAAATGTTATTAGTCAGGTCCTAGGGACAAAAGTTAGTGCCAGGGAGACTTCTCTCAGAATGTCTGGATTTGGGCTACCATTTTTATTTATCCATTCAGTTACCATGTCTAGATTCTTCATTCTTTCCTGTAGATCTTCTATCTGGTACCATTTTTCTTTGGTCCTTGGTTCTCTGGCGCAATTCTGCTGGCAACAAATTCATATTTCATTTATCAGAACATATCTTTATTTTACCTCTTTTTTTTTCAAGGATGTTTCTATGAGATACAGAATCATAACCTCACTTGGTTCTTCTTTCAGCATTGAAAATATGTCTTTCTATGGTCTTCTGGTCACCATTTTTCATAAGAAATCAGTGATTATCATTATCTTTCTTTCAGTGTATGTAATATGTCTCCTTTGGCTGCTTCAAGACTTTCTCTTCATCTCTGATTTTCAGCAATTGGGTTATAATACACCTACCTGGAAGAAATATTTATCCATGGTGGTGCTTGTGGGTTAGTGGGTAGGGCGCCGGCCCCATACACTGAGGGTGGCAGGTTTGAATGGCCCTGGCCAGCTAAAAAAGCAGTGGCAACTGCAACAAAAAAAATAGCCAGGCATTGTGGTGGGCACCTGTAGTCCCAGCTACTTGGGAGGCTGAGGCAAGAGAATCGGTTAAGCTCAAGAGTTGGAGGTTGTTGTGAGCTGTGATGCCACAGCACTCTACTGAGGGCAACAAAGTGAGACTGTCTCTAAAAAAAAAGAAAGACAGAAAGAAAAAAAGAATTATTTACCCTGTTTGGGATTTGCCAAGCTTCTTGCATATATAATATTTTAAGTCAGTTTTGAGGAGTGTTTTTCATAACTTTTCAAAATTTTTCTTGCCCAATCTTACTCTCTTCTTCTTCTGAAGCTCTAAGTACATGTATGTGAGACTGTTTGGTGTCATCTCACAGTTCCTTGAATTTATGTTCATTTTTTCTAATCTTTTTTTCTCTTGTTTCTTTAGGTTCTTTTGGCTAATTTGTCTTCAAGTTCACTTATTCTTTTTTTTTCTTGCCATCCCCAATAAGCTATTAACCCTATCCATGAATTTTTCATTTCAGTTCTTGTACTTTCAGTTCCAGAATTTTGATTTAGTTCTTTTTAAAATTTTCATTAATCTCTGCTGAAATTTCCTATTTCTTTGTTTTTTAGATGCTTTCCTTTCATTCTTTGAACATATTTTCATTTGATTCTTTGAACATACAGTTATCACTACTAACTTAAAATGTTTTTCTACTCAGTCTGAAAGCTGAGCTAACTCAGGTTGGTAAATGCTTTTTCTTAGCTACAGAACACATTTTCCTTGTTTGTCAACCAATTTTTGATTGGCTGAATACTGGATATTTTGAACACTATGTTGTAGAGATTCTAAATTCTGTTATCTTCCTCTGAAGAGTGTTAATTCTTGTTTGGCAGGCAGTTCAGTTACTGGCTGATCACTTTGAGCTTGAGTTAGCTTAGATCTGTACTGTGTTACAGGATCTGTGGAAAGCCCAAAGTGTTGCCCAAGACCCTGTACTTTGATGGTGCTCGGTTTCCAAATTCTGTCTCCCCTGTGACTTGTCAGGGTTTAGTTTTAGGCTTTGTTGTTGCAAGATGGAATGGGTCTTAGTCTATAGCATGTGTTAACAGACAGTAAGCAATCCTGCCTACTCCCTAACTTTAAAAATAAAGTTTTCATGGAAACATAGACATGTTATTTATGTATGTATTGACTATGGCTGGTTTTGTGCAACAATGGTAGAGTTGAGTGGTTGCAATACAGACCATATCAGCTGCCCTTCCAAAACTATTTAAGGTACTGCTCTTGATAAAAAAAGTTTGTTGACCTCTGCTGTAGAGAGTAGTTCTTACTCTGAAAGCAAAGCCTTTCTGGTGTCTTAGCTGGAGCTAAGAGTGTCAATAAAATGTTGAGATCTCTCAGTTCTTTTGGGGTCAGAACTCCAAAGTCTTTGGTCACGGCATTGCTAGTATCAGTTTCCCCATGTGTCTGCTCTCTGGAGAGCTGCAAGTAGTCTCCTCCTGCTCCTTACAGTCTAGTCTTCAATCATGGTCTTTTGATGAATCCCCATTTGAGCTTTTGGGAAGCCCTCTCTGCATAGCTCCTTCCTTCTTGATGCTCTACCCTGCAAATTCAGCTGTTTCAGCTTTGCTAAACTCTGTTCCCTACTTCTTCATCTTGACTAGGAAGCCCTACTTGGACCTTAGCTCTCTGTGGTATAGTTGGAAAATTTTCTCCTGGCACAGTGCTGAGTCATTTTGGGGTTCATTTTGTACGTTTTTCTCTCTTAGGAATAATGACAATCTTGAGCTGTCTGTTGCCCACTGCCTACAAACGGTTGCCTCAAACCTCCCCCCATCCCCTGGTTTTATAGCTGTTTACAACTGAAGGACTAGCCTGGCCCCAGTTACTGCATCATGAGTAGATGTATAAATCCCTAAGGTTCTTTTTTAAAGCCTCATCACTCTGTCAGCAGTTGATATCTTTCAGAGTTTGTGGCTCAATTTCTCATTTGTCTTCCAACTCCCAGCTCTATGTATCTTCTCTTTTTTAAAGAGGCCAGTTCTCTTAGAAATCTGCTAGTAATTTTCTATTTTCTTCCCCCAGGGACATCTGCAGTTCACAGCCCATTTGCAAAATGAACCAACTAATAAGCCCTGAATGTGATAACTGATGCAGCTCTTTCTAGCTCTACCCACTGTTGCTTGTTCCCAGCAATGACTCAGGAAAACATCCACACTCCCTTTCTGGCTATAAGGTTTTAGAATTATACTGTTCAACAGAAGAGCTTACTGACATTAATATGAGGCATGTTCCATCTAGGGAAGAAGAACGATTGGTCACAGGCTCATGCACAAAATAATCAACAATAACCAAGTCAATTTTATCAAGACAAAGGAAAGAGGGAAAGTAAATTTTCACTTCTTTGCAGACAGTGTATCAGGGATGTGTCAGATAACCTGCTAAGTACTTTCACATAAATAATATGGTTTAGATATTTTTTCTTTTGAGACAGAGTCTCATTTTGTCACCCTTGGTAAAGTATCGTGGTGTCACTGATCACAGCAACCTTTTGGCTTAGTTCTTAATGCAACCTTAAAAAGATGGCATTATAATCTTCATTTTGAGTACATAAAAAACCAGAAGCTTACTCTTTTGAGTCTATTCTAGGTTTAAACTGACTTTAGTTAACACAAATATATTGAGGGCGGGGAAATGGTATATGCTGTGATTTTTCCCTATATGGAGATCAGCCTGTCTGCATATGAGAGAAGGCCAGAATGTGAATAGAAGCTCTGTTAGTTTAGGAAACCAACATTTTACTCACCTTCTTTAATCTTAATATTTATAAGAACTCACATTGATTAAGTACCTCTGCTTACCCCTGTGCTAAGCATTGTAAATGCCTCTAACTTAATCCCCTCAGTTAATTTATGAGATGGGTGTTACAGCTACATATATCCCCCCTTTTGGATTAAAAAAATAAAGTTTAGAGAAGTTAAGTAATTTCTAGTACATGGTAAGTTGCAGACTCAGAGTCTGGTCCAGACTATAAGATTTCAGACTGTACTTTCAACCTCTATGCTATTGTCATTTAGATTACTCCTTTACTAACAAAGAAAAAATATCTAATTCATAATCTTGGAATTCTAAATACATAATTTCAAACCATCTCGATTTCTACAGCCTCCATTCCTGTCTTTCCCAAGACTGGGGTAAAGACTCTGAAATAGGTCTAGGTTCAAATCCAGATGGTAATACTATTAAAATGAGGAAAAATATTCTTATTTTGACAGAATTGTGAGGGTTAAAAGAATATGACTGCAGGTGAGGTGGGGAAATGTTAATTACTGATATGACTAGTGTAATAAATGCACACCCTGAGGGCAGCGCCTGTGGCTCCAAGGAGTAGGGTGCCGGCCCCACATCCTGGAGGTGGCGGTTTCAAACCTGGCCCTGGCCAAAAACTGAAAAATAAATAAATAAATAAATAAATAAATAAATAAATGCACACCCTGAAGATATAAGAATGGCTGCCTGCTTAATTTTACCTGGCTGTGGCTGCAAGGGAAGGTGTCACTGCTCTCAAACAAAATCTTCATGTCTGATGGAAAAGGCCTTCTCATCTCTCAAGAACAAAGATAAGACAACCAACCACAGCTTCTGGCGCACACACTTTTGTGCTTCGCACAATCCGTCTTGGGGATATGCAGAAACCCAGGGGGGAAACCTAAAGTGAACTGTCAAAAGTTTGGTAAGAAAAGCAGAAAAATAAACTATTTCCTAAAACAAAGAGAAGAGCTTTAAACAGAATGAGTCTTATTCCAAGGGGCTGGGAGGGTAAGTGACTCATCAAAAAACCGGTGAGAAGGCTCTGGAGCCTGAAGACAGGACCAATTACTTTTAAGTGAAAAAGTGGAGAAACGGGGCCAGGAGAGGAGAGCTGCTGCGAGGGCCGCATTCTCTCCCGGTTCCCCACGCGTCCTCCCCTGCAGAGCAGCCCACACTCTTTCTTACCGGCGCTGTTCTCACTCTGGAAGTGTAGGGCTAACCTGAAAGGGACTGTAGCATAGGAGGCAATGGGAACAGCACACATGGCTGTCGGATGATACCCGCACCCCGCTCTAAAAGGGCAGAGTCACTGGGTCCTCCAAGGCTGGTGCAGGCAATGGTGTCCTTACTAACAAGAAACCATACCATATGACACCAGCGATCATTTGAGCTGGCTTCTTCCTCCCACGCCCAGCGGTCAGCCCTGTTCTGGCTTGGGAAACCGTCCTGAAAGAATAGAAACGTCATAAAGTTCCTTAAAGGCCAAATCATTCACGGGACGTGTGTGTGTGTGTGCGCGCGCGCGCGCGCCTGTAAGTGATGAACTCGGTGCAGACCTGTAAGATCCCGGGCTGGTTACTGCAGTATTTTACACAAAACAGCACACATCTCCCAAGTGCCCGGTCAAAGGGAGGGAGGAGAAAGAAAGCCGGGTGCTGAGAAAAAAAAGGGAAACAGGGAAAGGGCAGAGGTGGTGAGATCGCAGACATCAATTTTGAAAACAGACTCTAAAGATGCTCCTTGTGCCGAAGGGAGTACTGTCATTACCCGAGGCTACCCCGGGGTATGGGCAGAAGCCCCAAGAGCACCTCCGTGTTAAATACAAAGGCAGAGCCTCGAGGTTAGTACCAGGCACAATCGGAGGCCTGGACCTGGGGGAACCTTTTTCCCTTCGACAGCACCATTTCCCCAAGTGTGAAGTAAAGGGATTGCTTCCCAGTAGCACGTCTGAGCCCCCATAAGTCCATACCGCCTTTAGAATACAATGAAAGTTATGCACTTATACCCCGAAAACGCACCCGTGCACGAAGGCGCATCCCTGGGGTGCATTTTTAGGGGGCCTTGGCTCTCTGGCTGCGGAAAGACCTGGTGGCCCAGGCGCTGGGCAGGGGGCGCTCGCCTTGGCTCACCCGCCAAACGCGTCGCGGGCTGGGGGCGGCGGCTGCTGGGGAGGAATGACTCAGCAGTCCCCTGCTGCAGGGACGGGGGAGGGGAGCTGGCACTGTCCGCAGCGCGCATTCCCCGGTACTTGGAGTTTTGAGGTGTCACCCCCAGTCCTGGTCTCTTCTTTGACCCAGGAACATCCCTGCCTCTGTGTGGCCTGGCGCGCCGTGGCTCCAGGTGCAGCTTCCCGGGTCATCCACACCACACCCCTGGGGATGGGCAGGGCCTGGGTACCCCAGCTGGCGCGAACCGCCAGCCCCACCTGGAGGTGACCATTAGGCAGGAAGTACATTTGCTCCCCCTGTGTGCGGGATTGCCCTCCGCCACCCCCGCGCCCCAAAGTGCCCTCCTACTGCCTTGTGTTAGCTCCTTTTTCTGGAAAAGCTGCAGCTATATTGAACTTTTGCATGAGACGATGGACGCTGCAGCGGCAGCACCCTCGGAGCCCGCTCAGGGGAAGAGGGCTTGGCGGCCAGCGCAGGCCTCTCGTGGCGGGGAGAGGGGCGGGACAGTATAAAACAAAGATTATTTTTATATATAAAATAATATATATATTGTGCATTGTCACTGACTTTATATATATAAATATATATCAAATCTTTGTATATATCAAATATATATTTTATATATAAATAAACATACATATTTATTATATATACGTATTTATGTACATTTATATACAAAGTCCTGATATATATCAAAATCTATCAAAGATTTTATATATATATCAAATCTTTGTTTTATACTGAGATATATATGTATAATACATATCAGTTACCATGACCCCCAACTCTGAGTTTACTCCCAAGGCGACGCCTAGGAGACCGGCCTGACCGGCAGGGGCGCTGTTGGAGGCCCCGTCTGTACCCTGGAAGGGACTTGGCCGCTATCCCCGCCGCGTTCTGCGGAGCAAAGGAGGCCGCTAGGCACCTCACAGAACTTTATTTGCAAACCTGCAGGGAAAAGGGAACCCGAAAAGCTTTCGAAGAGAAAGGCCATGGAGACCCGTGTCTCTCTCTGTCTCCCATTTAGTTGTCGGGCTGAAAGTCTTAGCAATTAGCCAGATATTTAAACATGTTATGTATTATTAATATAATAACGAGGGCCATTTTTCTTCTAAGTTACGCCGCTTTCTAACCCTGCTTGCTTAAACATTTATTGCCTGGGCCCTCCAAGAATATATAGAAAATGTCTATTAACTCCTTCCTTATCCAGATCCATAATCCTGCTAATTCTGATTTTCCTTTCATTCCACTTAGGGTGGGGTCCCAGGTTTGCCCCCCTTGACCTGTCTTCTGACACTTTGTTATCTGCTTCTTCATCCTATTCGGACTTGAGAAATGGTCATTCATTCATTCCTCTTAGGTACACCAGCCATTTTCTTTGCAAATCAAACCTTTAAGGGGTCTCTTTCAAAATACAAATTTGGATCTCTCCTTTTCTGATACTAACTTGGGCATATTATTCTTTTCATTCTTGTCTGCCCTGAATTGGTTAATGGAAGCCTCTTTCTTTCCTGTGTCCCTACGAAAAGGTTGCCTAATGACAAAGCAGAACTATAAACCAAATGGGTGTCAGTGACAGTGCAGAATCTCAGTGCTTGGGAGACGATGAGACAGAACTCGGGCCTCTGGCGAGCACGACGGATGAGATAATGTCTATGGCGGAGAAGGGGAGCTAGGGCTGTAACCTGTTAATGGCCGGATGCATCCCAGACCTCTCTGTGGAATCTTCCCGGTGCAACTCTGTGGGGCTGTCTGCTTTTTCCTATTGCAGTTCTGACCAACACATGAGCTATCTGAGGCCAGCACACTCAAACTGCAAATCTGACCTCACCAAAATACATACAGTGCCTGTGTCATAGGCAGCCATGTAAGTCATTTGCCAAGGCCAAATGGTCATGACAAAGAGGACTCCTTGCAGAAAGGGCTCCTTGCTTCTGTTATTTCTCTCACTAGCATAAAATATGCCTGAGGACCCTACCCTGGGAGGACCCAATTGCCTCATTTGCCCACTGAGACCTGGAGACCTTCTTTGTCTGTAGAACCCAAGAGTCCTGGTTCTCTGTGCTGTATCTTTGCTACTATTCAATGCTTTCTTTCCCAGTTCTGGCCCCAGGATGTTATTTTATTTATTTCTCTTTCTCTCTCTCCCTCTCCCCACCCTTTGGGAGGACTGATGCACTGATGCATTCATATATCAATGTGAATTCTTTTTAGCATCACAGGTTAGTAAGTTAATCAACTGGAAATGCCTTTAAGGAAGGAAAGAGTTGCACGGAGAAGTGGGTGGTGAAAAAATCGCTGCTGTGGAGTCTCTTTGGCACACGGGTGCAGTGGAGATCAGCAGGTAGGCGGAAAAGCAGGAAGGCAGGAGGGGATGCGAGATGGAGTCTCACCTGATAGTAGGCTGGCTAGAGATGGACCCAGAGCAGGCCTCTTGGCAGGTCTGTGCGCCCCTTGAGATGGTTGCTTTACACATGCTGAGATGTATTGCTTTTTTTTTTTTTTGAGACGGAGCCTCAAGCTATCCCCCTGGTAGAGTGCCATGGCATCACAGCTCATAGCAACCTCCAACTCCTGGGCTCAAGCCAGTCTCCTGCCTCCGCCTCCCAAGTAGCTGGGACCACAGGCGCCCGCCACAACGCCCGGCCATTTTTTGGTTGCAGCCATCGTTGTTTAGCAGGCCCGGGCTGGGGATTCGAACCCGCCACCTTAGGTGTACGTGGCTGACACCTTAGCTGATTGAGCCACAGACGCCAAGCCTATGCTGCCATTTCTTGATTTTGTAGGTTTCCTTATTATGCATTGACTTCCTGCTGTATAGATGAGGGTTACAGTATCACTGTACCACTGGTCTGCTTTCTAAAAGGAGCTTCTGCTGTTAGACCACTGCCACCCTATTTGGGTTTCCCTTTCTCTTACTCTTCCCTTCCTCCTTTTCTCCATATATGGTGACAGGAGTCTTTTATGATGATGATGCAACAGATATTTCAGTGTTCACCTAAGTATGAGTATGTAACTGTCTTTCAAGCTGAGCCATGTGGGGGACTATGATTATTCATTCTTTTTTTTTTTATTTTACTCTTTACCCCTGGAATTAATAATTGGTTATTTTCATTTTGATTGGTTTAGTTGGTTAGTTTTCTACACAAGCTCCCTGACAGAGCTGTGTACATCCAAATTTGCGTGCAAACATTCCTCCCGCCCTCTGAGACAGCCTCCCGAGGGTTCCTGGACCGCTGGGTCTCCAGGGCTTCCATGTGTGTGCGACCCTTGCCATCACCTGGAATTCCCCCGATACTTCTCTATTGAGTTGGATCCCCTGTGTTCTGGGTCCTGTGTCTTCCTGCATTTGGTTTACCATCTCCAGAATGTCGTGCACATTCCTTTTAGTGGGTATAGAAATACATGTCGGTCTTGTTTCTAGATGAACGTCAGCCAACGAAAGGAATTCTCATGTGGAGTCCAACAACTACCATTTTACTTTGGAGACCAGAATTATGGTCAAATTTGCTTTCCCCCCTCTAGATTCAATAACCTTTTCACAATTAAAAACTTTATCTGGAAGCCCAAGCTGTGGCTGTTGCAGGAAACAACAAAAGGAGAATTTGAACCAAAAGTCTTCAACCCACCCAAGGGTGAGTGAGCCCTGGAGACTCTGGCAGGCAATGTGCAAATTGTCACGCATGCTGGCCCTGCCTGGCTCTGTCCCAGACCTCTGCCTCGCACGTGACCTGTGGGCTGTCAGATGTGGCTCAGAATGCCGTTTGCCATGTTTTTTTTTTTCAGCACAAGGTACAAGCCTTGGACAGGTGCTAGGGACTTTGTGGTGGCTTCTGAAATGGTTTCCCAGAAAGGTAGTGACTCATCATAGGAAACCCTTTTGTTTTCTCTCTGAACTTCCCCCAGCTTCCTGCTCCACCCATCTATGCGAGAGTTTTCACATTCCTCACGGAGAGCAACTTACCTCTAATCAGCAGTGGCAACTGACCACAGATCTGGGAGTAAGATGGGAATACCCCTTTGGACAGTGATATCCGTGTGGACAGCAGGGTTTTTTCTCAATGCCTTGACATCTCCCCTCAGAGGTATGGGTCAATTTCTATTCTGTGACCCCTGGAGCATCCCTTTCCCAATGTATAGTGTATTATGAAAATGTGTAGTGTATTATGGAAAAGGTAGGTTTCTTCTCTTAGCCTTGCTTTAATTAAGGGCTGCTTTTGCAGAACTCTTTTTCTAGAAATACATGTCATTCTATATTTAGTTACAGCTAGTCAATTGTTTTCTATTGATGTGAGCTAAATTGGAAAGGAGGTTTTGGATTGTTGACCCACAGTACTTCAGACACAGCCAAGGTCCCCAATGTATGTATGCTGAAGTGAACTGTAGAATTTCGATTCCTATGCCTTTAGAGTTAAAAGGGACCTTAAGCCAGGCACAGTGGCATGTACCTGTAATCCCAGCTACTTAAGATTGTAAAACAGGGGGCATGACTTGAGCCCAGGAATTAATTCTAGGCTGCAGTGCATGATGCTGATTGGGTGTCTGCACTAAGTTCAGCATCAATGCTGTAACCTCTGAGGAGCAGGGGACCACCAGGCTGCCTAAGGAGGGGAGAACCAGCAAGTCAGAATCATCAAAACTGTGCTGATCAGTAGTGGAATTGCATCTGTGAATATGTGACTAACCTGTACTCTCCAGCCTAGGCAATAGGCTAACCCTATGTCTAAAAAACAAAAACAAAAACACCTTAAAGATCATCCAGTATTACTTTTCCATTTGAAAGACAAGGATGCCAAGGCTGAAGAAAATTGTTTTCTCATGGACACCCAGCCAGGTCCTAGTTTTACTGGTTCTGGCCCTTCCAGGGCCACCGGCTGCTCACGCCCGACTCTGCACTACTCTCCGGCTGGACTCCAGCCCCTGCTTCCATCCTCACCTTTATCTTCATTCTTTGCTCCTCAGGGTGTGGTGCCAGGCTGTGAAATCCCTCTGCAAAGGTCTTGCCCCTCTTTTGCCACTGGTTTCCCTGAAGGCCTGTAAGGTCCCAGGTTCTGTCTGGACTGTGGGCAAATTCAGGCTGTTGACTTTGGTTTCCCTCTGTTGGGAATCTATGACTTCCTGTGAAGGGTATGTTTCAAAATAATTTTGTCGGCTCAGCGCCTATGGCTCAATCGGCTAAGGCGCCAGCCACGTACACCTAAGGTGGCAGGTTCGAATCCCCAGCCCGGACCCGCCAAACAACAATGATGGCTGCAACCAAAAAATGGCCGGGCGTTGTGGCGGGCGCCTCTGGTCCC
>CAUYQV010051577.1:0-14109 GCA_963574575.1 Galagoides demidoff | reverse complement strand
CTCTCCTGGATTCTGGTGGTCAGTGGCAATTCTTGGCATTCCTTGGCTTGTAGCAGCCTCACCCCAACATCTGCCTCAGCTGTCTGTCCTACGGCCTTTGTCCCTGTGTCTCCTCTGTGTCTGAACTTCCTTCGCCTTCAGAGCATAAATGTCTTAATCCTGTAATTGGGTAAAAGTGGTGAAGGCTATGTTGCTTAGCAGGATGTAAGCATTCCAATTTGTACAAATAATCAAAATATTGAATCATATAATGGCATAAATGTATTTATGATCTATGTACTAATGACTTAATAGAAAAAGAAAAGTTACCAGTTGTTCTAGCCATATAGTCACTCAGTAAATTTTGTCATGTAGTATCAGAAATAACCACGGTGTAGAGATTTGTTTCATATTTGGGGTGATGCAACATCAGTTTCTAGACCAGATTGAGATGGGAAAATTCAAAGGAGGCCACTACACAGACAGAGGGGACACATACACAGCCCGGGCCCCATGAAAGAGCCTGCAAAGATGTTCACTGAGTGGCCCTAACGGCATTTTGTTTATACCTCAACGCTCTTTGACAGCTCTTAGTAACTACTTCATTCCAGACAGAAAACACACTTGTTATGAAATGCACCTAAGGGTGGTGCCAGGACAGAGGGCATGGACAGGAATTCTGCAGGAAACCAAACCTGTTATGAGGTCTTCAGATTAACTTTGTTTTAAAACTGAGGAAGCTCCAAGTTCATTCATTCAAATAATTAGTCTCGTGATCTACTTTGAATAGGGGATTGTAAAGAGCAGATGAAAATTTCTCTGCTCATGAGGTTCAGATTCCAATAGGCTTATATTCTGATTTGATATTAATTACTAACAACCTTAAATAAAAGTGATCCAAACTTTGTTATTAATATGTATTAAAATCAAGACAAAAGTTCAGATAAAAATTTGTTCAAATTTACATAAAGATATGTTAAAGAGAGTTACCTACATTGACAATTCTATTACAGGGATCACCCAAATATTTATTGAAGGAAAGTCCTCTTGGGATTTGCAAGAGCCTTAATTATGATTTCCATTTTTCTACGCAGTTAAAACACTGACTCTAATTACAGGCTGTTGAGATTATTTCGTGGGGGGAGGGAGCAGAAAGTAAATCAGGTTCTTCTAATTATCTCCACCTAGACTATCATCAAGCCCATCTCCCAAAGACATCAAATTCTAAATCCCACTCCCTCCTAAAGACACTGCTTTTGCTCTTCATTTTGACACTGCCCCTGAGGCCTGCCAAGTCTTCCTGTCATCCATTTAAATGAACAGCATAATACCCACGTATAAGATGGGTTTGTGATCAAACACACACATAGAATAACACAAATCTGATGACCTAATAATGCTGGACTCTACTAAAAAAACAAACAAAATCTGATACCGCTGAGGACAAATTAAGTCTCTCCGCTAAAAAGTTGAATTTCAAGGAAATTATTAGTAATTAGAAATTAAAATGATAAAAAAGTTTGCTGAATTCCCTGAGACAATTCATTCATTCACTTATTTTGCCTGAGAGTGAAAAGAAAAGACCCAAAAAGAAAGAAAAAACAAAACAGTTAGTTTAAAAGTAGTTCTGCAGCTCAAGGTGTTAGGGTGCCAGCTCCATTCTAGGTGGGTTCGTTGACCACTGAGAATCTCTTGGTGGAATGATAACTGAAAGGACTTGTGAAAATAAAAATATCTCAAATCAATTTGAAATGTGAAGTCATGTGCTTGGAGACGCATGATGTAGGACTCCCAAAGACCATCATACTCGGAGGAAAAGAGATGCTCCGTACATTTTTGCCTCTGTGAATATGTAGTTGAGTCCTGTAGAAACAGGGATTGAACAATGGGAATTATATTTAGATTAATACTAGAGCAAAGATAACAGAAGAGGTGCGAAGCACACAGGAAAAATGGTACAGACAGAAAGTCAGAACCAGAAGTGGCCAAGAAAATATGAGACCTACAAAAATAGGGTCTGTGACAGACTGATCTTATTCAGGTTCAAAGAGTTAAGAGACTCCAGATGACTTCTGGTATGGGTATATGTGCATCAAAAATTGTATATGATCATATACATATATAAGTATTTACATTATATATATATGTGTGTGTATATAATCCCTAAGTCCCTATAATTACAGTTAAGAAGGTCATAAAACTATTTAGTTTGTCTATAGCTACATAGAGTCTGGCATCCTCTGGATGAGCTGTCAGCAAACTTTGCACCTTAGGCTAAAGCTGACCAGTTACTTGTTTTTATAAATAAAGTTTTTTTTGAACACATCTATTGACTTATATACTGTCTAAAAATTGCTGCTTTTGCAGTAAAAAGCAGAGCTGAATAGTTGCAACAGACCCCCTGACCCTACCTTCTAAAATCTTAAACTATGTATCCCTTAACAGAAAAACTTTGCTAACCCTGATCTTGGCCTTCACTCCCCCACCTCCCTGTGTCTCCCCTTCTCACTTATTTACCTTTCTTCTTTCATTTTTTTCTCTTTTATAACTTTTTTTTTCATGTTTTTATTCTTCCCTGTGGACTCAGAAGCTGCTACTTTTCAGGATTTTCAAATTTCCTAAAAAAATATGTGAGGTTCAACTTGAGGTTTCCCTGGATCTTAACTTTTAGTTTTCTTTCACATCTGTGTTCCCTAAGCTTAGCCACCCACATTTGCCTTGATTTAATAGCTTCTAGACTTCATTATCTTGCCCACATCCTTATTTATCAACCAATGTTCTCTATTCTCCCTTAAAAATATAAAATAACATAAAAACATTCCTTCAGTTCTCATTCCTTTAATTCATCATCATATCTGCCTTTACTCATGCTTTTAGACTATAAATATTTCTTTAAACATAACTCATATGTCACTGCCTCTACTTTATTACCACCCACTTACACTATAAATTCCTTCAATCTGGCTTTGCCTTGCTACTGCACTGCATTTTACTCAGAAGCCAGCAAGGACTAACTCATTTGATTTCTGAGACCTCTAAAATTCCACTATGCTGAAACATATGCTACACTTCCCTACCATAGGCAAATTTTAAAGTTGTGGGTTCTTTCAAATAAATAATGCCTTTTGTGTGCACCAGCTCCGTCTACTTCAAGTTTGCTACTGTAAATCCATCACATAAACATGACCCATAGGAAAGTTCCAGAAGCATCAATTACATCTTAAATACTAAATAACAATTGAATCAATGTATTTGTCATATGAAAGAAAATTCAGAAATCATTTATTCCAACCCTCTTGGATGTTCCTTTGTTGATCACTAATAAAGCAGGCACACTGGAGCTTATTCAGGGTTTGGTTCTACATTTTTATCCTGCCTCTATTATATTACTAAATTGTCATGGAATCCATTCCTTTTCAAGGTATTTTTAAGAAAAATAAAGACTCACTCAATTAACAAAAATCATTTACTACTTGTTGATTATCAGAAATTAAAAATGTAGTTAACGTAATCACATTACCCACATCCAGCAGTTCATAATTTTACTCTTACATATACTTTTTTCTGATAAGATTTTTTTCATTTCCTGTAAGCATATCCAAATATACATGCATTTTTCACTAGGGACATATTCATTTTAAAGAAATACTTACAGTACAATCTCTCCAAAAATTCCATAAAGTTTTCCAATAGAATAAGAAAAAAGGCCCCCCAGATGTGGCATTATACCTGGAGTAACATATGAAGCTGTCATCTGTTCCAAAACTGAACTTGCTCATTGGGAAGTAAAAAAAATGAGAAAGTCAACTTTAATATTACTTGGAATCAATTTTTGGCAGCATAATCTATAACACCTAATTTTATGAGGTTGTATTTGCCGCAGATATGAACTCCCACACGTCCCACTAAGATTTGTAGACTACCTTTCTATTTTAGGCTCTTTAAGGGTAGAAATAAACTCTGTAGCTTGAAGAAAGACGCTTCTAATATTGTGAGAGGGGAATAATAACATCCATTTCCACATCTAAAAATGGGAGATGAAAATGCCTCTCCTGCCTAGTTCACGGGATGCTTGAAAGAGTCAGGTGAGTAGTGAAAGCACACTGTTCAATGTAAAGAACTATACAAACACTAATTATTATTATACTCATTACACCATAGCAAACGATCAAAGACTAAAATGTGTAATACAAGCAGCGAGGCCTGTGGTAGGTAAGAGAGAAAGAAATCAAGTTATGACAAAGAGGGAAATGTTTATGAAAGAAGTTGCTTCTATTTCCACCATGACCTCTGCCAGTGGACGACTTGCCCCCAGTCTTCCTACTCTAAATCTACTGCACCAACTCCTGAGGAAGTTCTTACTGAGGTCTTCATAGTACGTTTTTAAAACACTCACTAGGATCCTGGAAGAAGCCGCCTAAATTCCTCATTTGGAGGGATTTCAGCCCTATCCCCAACTGCTCAGTTTCTCTATCTACGGCAACTAAATTCCTGTAGCACAACTGCCTATATCATTAATTTAGTAATTTATTTTTATTTGTTCCAGCAAAGACTTAATGTGGCTCATTTGGCAATTAATCATGTAATGTAATTCCTTGTGGCATCTGTTCTGCTGTTGCAGCAAACTGTTACTTCTATTTTCTTTTCCTTTACACTGTTGCTAGTTTTTGGTCTTCCAGTCAGACAAGAATGGCCCTAGCAACTGGTGCTGTGTTTTACTCTTCTACGTCTCTCCATAGTCACACCCATAAGGCCAGGCGTATAATTTTGTACTGATTCAATCCTACAAATTTATTGATGAACAATCCTGCAAAGCATAGCACTAAAGAGAGATGATAGATACAGTTCCTGCTTGTGAAAGGAAAAAATACATAAGATATTACTGACAGCAATTCTGCCCTGTGTCTTCCAGACCCCCTCTCAAGATCTCTCAAGGGTTTATTACCCTATTTTCTGGGACACCTGCTGTCAGGGGAAGCTCCTATCAGTAACTGGCCAATGCCCGGATACAGAGATCCAGCTCCCTCACCCCACCCTGTGACAACTCTGAAGGGCCACCTCACCTTCAGAGCATTTCTTTTGTCCAATCCTTCTTTCCCCTACAGAAATTCCTTTAGGCCAATCAATGTCCATTTACAGTCTGCTTTTTTTTTTTTTTTTTTTTGGTTGTTGTGGTATATGGGGCCCGCACCCTACTCCTTTGAGCCACAGTCTGCTTTTCAGTGAGTCCAACCTCTGACCAAAAATAATGAAACAAACACAAACAAAACGAAGCCCATTGTATACCCCTTTTTCACTTGCCTCCCAGAAATTCATAGCTCATCTTGGGCTCAATTAAAGTGGACTGTTATCTATGTTTGCTTTGCAGTCATTCTTCAACCACGCTTCCCTGTTTATTTCACTGTTAAACAGTGGAAATAATTGTTCATCCACTTCTTATGCTTTTACATGTGTCTGTTATGTATCTTTCTTATCGAAATTTGTCTTAAACGTTTTCTTAAAACACATAATTCCCTGTAAAGAGATATAAAGTTCCACTTAAGTTTAAGGAAGATTTAATATGTAGAAGTATTAATCTAAAAAACTTTAAACATGTTGAATTTGAGATGGGTCTTGAGAGAAGAGTTGAGAGAGACAAAAGAGTAATAGATAATCTGCACGGGAAGAAGGACAGATGGGGGGTAGTATTAGAGTAGGGCACTGGCCCCACATGATGAAGGTGGCAGGTTCAAACCCAGCCCTGGCCAAGAACTGCAAAAAAAAAAAAAAAAGAAGAAGACTTAAAAAGGAGAAAGAAAAATCTAAGTGGAAATTATATATATAAAGGTAGAAATATGCATTATGCAAATTTATGTGGAAGAGTTAAAAATGTAGAAAAACAATAAAGATAATGTAACTAGAATAAAAATATCCACCTTTACTTCTAAAATCAATGCTGCATTCAAAAATTTAGAAGCTCACAGAGAATTGTGAAAAGACACTACTTTAAAATGCAAATCAGCAAAAATGCTATACGTGTATCAATGCTTCACCATCGTCTTAGCAGGTATCAGAATCCCACTGCACAGCTGGTGACCTAGAGCTCTCCCTGTCGGGATTTGCAGCTCCCTGGTCACCTCTAAAATAACTGGGGGAGGTGCTGTCCCCCCCACCCCAGGACCCAGGAGCTATTCTCTAGAATTCCCCCCCACCCAGCCCACCCATTCATTTAACAAATATTTACTGAGAGCATTTTATGTGTCAGGAACAGCATTCTGTCCTTGGAACCTGGAACAAGATCAGCTGCCACCCCTAGCTTTTATCTCCTTTGTGCTCCAGCTAGTCCCCGGTTGGATCTCACAGGCTGGAAGCCAGGGAGGTGTAACTCTGGTGGCCTTGGTCTGCCCCTCAGGGTCTTGGTGCAGTTGACCTAGCTTCCACTCCTGTTCTCAAGGGGCTGCCTTTCAACCAAATGCCTTATGACTCTGTGGACTGGGCCATACCCAGCCTATTGAGTGTTTTTTTATTCTTTAGCCAGTGTACCTCCTCCCTCAGTGTGTGAGAGGAAGAAAGGGTGTGTGCATATATGTCTCTGTGAGAAGACAACGTTTTATTTTTCTGCTAGAGGTTTCTGCCTTCCAACCAACTTCTTCTATTACCCATGCATCAGTCAAGGTCTAGTGTGGAGCCACAAACATCACCAAAACTTCAAAGAGAAAAACTTTAATGTACATAATTATTAACTAGTTAACAATAGTTAAAATCTAAAGGGGATAAGATAATGCTCAAAAAAATACAGGAACTGAAAATTTGGGGAGAAAGTTCTACCTCTAGAGCCAAAAGAGAAAACCCACAGAAGGAGTCAAATTATAAGATTTCCCATCCCTCTACCATGAGGCCAATGTTAAGACCTTCTTAGGAAGAGGATGGCTACGGACCCTGGATGGAAGATAAATATTTGCAAGGCTATCCCGGGGCAGAGTTGGCACACTGGATGCTCTCTGGCTTGCCTGAAGTGTGCACTGAAGCTCTGTGGGCTGGAGCTATATATAGGTAGCTGTCTTCTGGGTGCATGGGATGGAGCCAGCACACCAGAGAATGAATGGAGAAACCCGCTAAAGGACAACCACCACAGTGCCCCCGTATACCTGTGGGCATGTGCAAGCAAAGAGAAAATAAGAAACTCACATCAGATTTACTGCTAGGAAGACAAGACCTTAACTCTCCACACCTTGCATTACCCCCTGCGCCCTCTACTGATAAAACCTCAGACTGAATCACCTGACAAGAGAGAAACATTTATAGGGCCCAACTCCAGGATCACAAAGCAGGAAAAAAGAAGGGTGGATTTGGAGCTGAGAAACAGTAAGCTGATAACTAGCGCAATCTATCACAGAATTCACTTTAGTAAATGGCATAATAAGAAACAAAATGACATATTGAGGAAAAATGAGCCAGAGTATTTTTGTCAAAAATATAACTAATTTTTTTTTTTTTTTGAGACAGAGTCGCACTATGTCATCCTCGGTAGAGTGCTGCGGTGTCATAGCTCACAGTAACCACAAACTCTTGGGCTTAAGTGATTCTCTTCCCTCAGACTCCCAAGTAGCTGGACTAGCCTACCACAACACCCAGCTATCTTGTTGTTGCTGTTGTTATTGTTTAGCAGGCCCAGGCCAGGTTCAAACTCACCAGCACCAGTGCATGTGGCCGGTGCCCTAACCACTTAGCTACAGGCTCTGAGACAACATTATGTTGTTTTTTTTTTTTTTTTTTTTTTTTTTTATTAAATCATAGCTGGGTACATTAATGCATTCATGGGGTACAGTGTGCTGGTTTTATATACAATTTGAAATATTTTCATCAGACTAGCTAACATAGCCTTCATGGCATTTTCTTGAACTGCTACTCTGGTTCTCAAAAACAAAAATCAACAATATTATATTTTTTGTCAACTTATGATGTATAAATATTATCAACACTGTCTCTTTCAAGCACTGACAATTCAATCACTATTCAAATGATTCCTCACAGGGAACCCAGAGAACACTTTGTTAAGTGAAATAATCCAGGCCCAGAAACACAAATACTGCCTGATCTCACTTATAGGTGGCACCTAAAACGGTGGGTCTCATAGACAAAGAGAATAGAAAAGGTGGTTGCCAGGGCCTGATGTTGTTGGGGATTGGAGGTGGGTGATAGAACACAAAATCTGTCAGGAGGAGTAAGTTCAAGAGCTCCTTTATGCAATATGGTGGCTGTTGTTAATAATGCATTGTATTCTTAAAACATGCTAAGAAGTGGGCTCAGCACCTGTGGCTCAAGCAGCTAAGGCGCCAGCCACATACACCTGAGCTGGTGGGTTCGAATCCAGCCTGGGCCTGCCAAACTACAATGATGACTGCAACCAAAAAATAGTCAGGCATTGTGGCAGGCGCCTGTAAGTCCCAGCTACTTGGGAGGCAGAGGCAGGAGACTCACTTGAACCCACAGTTGGAGATTGCTGTGAGCTGCGATACCACAGTACTCTATCCAGGGCAACAGCTTGAGGCTCTGTCTCAAAAAAAAAAAAGAAAAATGCTAAGTATTTTGTATAAGTATTAAGTATAAGTGGATGTAAGTATTGTCACCATAAATATAATAACTATGGGAGACAATGCACATATTAATTAGCTGTATTTAGTCATTCCCCAATGTATACATACTTCAGAACATCATGTTGTACATGAGAAATCCATTTGTCAATTTTAAAATAAAAACCAAAACAAAACTATTTCTAATTTTCTATTCAGTGCCTTGGTGAATCATAACCCTCTTTACTCCCTTGTTCAAGCCAGAAATCAAGGCTTCATCTTTTATTCTCCTCCCCTTCACTCCCCAAATCATTTTCTAAATTGTTACCAATTCCTCAGCTTTGTTTTTTCCTAATCTGTCACCTGCCCATATCCCCACTGCTACCACTTTACATCCTGCCATTTTCATGTTTCACTTGGCTAGCTCTAGTATGTCTTCCCCATGGATTGTTCTCAGAAGCCAGAATGATTTTCCCAAGTATGGGCCTTTTCTCTCTCTCTCTCCTCTCTCTCCTCTCTCTCTCTCTCTCTTTCTCTCTCTGATGGGGTCTCATGGAGTGCACTGGCTCTTCACAGGCACAATCATGGCAAACTGTAGCTTCAAACTCCTGGGCTCAAACAATCCTCCTGCCTCCACTTCCCACATAGCTGGTACCAATGGTGCACGCCACCACACAGGGCTACTTCATTTATTTTAAAACACTCTTTGGGGCTTTTCATATGGAATATGAAGACCTTTCTGGCTCCTGATCACCTTTCTAGCCTTATCTGCACTACACCCCAATCCTTTTCCACCTGCATACCTCACCGTGCCTCTTCTCTGGTCATTTCGAAACCCTTGCAGCTCTCAAAGTGACCACTTTCCCTGGAGATAGGCTCTCTCGTATCCACATTTCTCAGCTCAGACTGGGTTGTTTGCTTTTAATTCATATTTTTTATATATTTTTCTTTCAGTGGGCTGACCAATTTTTTAATTCCCCCATTTGCATCTATTAGCTTCAAAGTTGTAGCTATTTACATGCATTTGATCCTTGCATTTTAATTTTTATTCATATTTTACTCTAACAAAAAATTCTACTTTCTTCCCTAACACAAACAACTGAGGATGTTGTGTAAGCTCTCCACTCCCTCCAGGGATACTTTCTGTCCTGTATTTATGTCCATCTTCATGTTAGCTGCCCCAAAGTTATTTTTTGAGCCACTGATAATTTATATTTGCCTACTGTTTACCAATCCTTTGTTCACTATGGCTCAAGTTGTCTCGCTGTTTTCCATCTAGTTTCCATTTCTTCTTTCTGAAGTACATTCTGCAGTAGTCGGGAGAGTGTATGTGCATCGAAACCTCTGCAATCTCTGTTTGCCTGATCATAACTGTATCTTAGCCTCAATTTTCAGCACTAGTTTAGCAATTTCAATTTAGAATTTTCCCTTGACAATTATTTCCTCCCAGCACTTTGAAGATGCTATTCTGTTGTTTTTGACCTCTGATGTTACTTTAAAGAAAATTGTGTTAATTATAATTCATCCGTTCATAACATGTGTACATGAATTTGTTCTTACATAATCTGATCAAAATTTGTTGTGGTTTTTATTCCGAGGACTCATAAATTTTATTAATTCTGAAATATCTATGTGCTTATTGGATTAAGTATTACCTCTAAATAATAACTCTTCTTCATCCTCTCTCTCAGCTCCTTCTGGAAATTCTATTTCATATGAATAGACAAGTATTCCCTGTGTCTCTTAATTATTTTCCCATACTTGTATCTCTTTTTTCACTTGTGCCATATTTGGAAAATTTTACCAATCTTATTTCTTTGGCATAGTTTTATCCATGGCCCTTTGAACCATCTCATACACTTCTAAATTTTAATATCTATAATTTTAATTTCTAGAAGTTCTATTTAATTCTTTTTCAATTTTACCTGTTCGTTTTCTCTTTTATCTTCACTTAAAAAAAAACTCTATTTCCCTTTGAATCTCTTAATTTTAAATACATAAATCCATACAACAAATTCTACAATTATCCTCAACACTAGGAATAAAACAGAGAGAAAATTCTTATTGCCATTGACATTTTATGGTCACATTTTATGGTCTTGTTCATATCGTCCTTTTATCTCGAGTTCTGGGGGATAGTTGCTGACTCTTGTATGTATTGTGATTTCTAACACTCACTTAACATGGATGACTTTTGCAATGATGCAGGATAGCGGGGGAGTTCATTTTGTCCTGAGCATGGATTTTTTTTCTCCCTATGAAACTCTGTGTATAACTGAGTTCCAGGTATTACTTCGCAGGAGTCTTATATTTAATGTTGCCCATATATCCAAGGGGTCTCATCGTTCCAAGATAAATTTTGGTTACAAAGTCTATTCAGAGATCTGTGCCAAAATAAGAGTGAAACATGTATATTATGCCCTGTGTTAAAATTTGAGTTTTGATCTCTTAAACAAACTTATATTTTCCCATTCAGGCTCCTATACAGAATAAAACTCTCTTCTTTCTGCTCTCCTATCAGTAGAGATTTTAGTCCCTGCACCATGGAAGATGGTGGAAGATGCAGCCCTCGGGCCATGGAAGATGCAGCCCTCCCAAACTCTGGCTTTATGGAGAGGTCTTAACTTCAAATTCACGCTGTAGACTGACCCATTGTTTCCTATTCCTGGATGGGAATACGAATACAGCACCAGCTCTAGGGACCTAGGCTCAGGACTAATTTCCCAACCCTAATCCTGAACTCTAGCATGGCATTGTTACAGTAACTTGTGGTGCTATTGTTTGGGGTTTAAGCTCCCACTCTCTCTTTTTTTGCTTTTACTTTTTTCCTCTCTCTTGATTTTATATTTAATAATAATTTTAAAACAGATTTCACCTCTTGTTTGAAAGTTATCCATCCTTTTTTGTTTCTAGGAGGGAAAATTTTATGTTAGTTTGGACTAACCATGACCGGATCTGGCTACTTACAATCTTTCCCCGTAGCACCACACTCACTAGGCCCCCAGCATCAAGCATCATCTATATCTAGTGTCTTGCTGCAAGTAGAAACAATCCTATAAATATCTCAGATCATGATTACCTCATCATATTTTCTTATCTCTTTGTTTGTATTGTACCCCCTTAGGATATGAATTGCTTGAGATTAAGCTATATCACACATCATTATTAGTCCTAGTATAATATTTAGGACTTTTTAGACACCGTTTGTTGAATGACTGAATGGTTGACTAAGTAAATACAAGAATTTTTTATCATAATGAACCAGCAGACATATATATATACACACATACACATACAAATACAGGTTTATTAATATGATTTCTGACATTTAAAAGTTTATTTTATAAAAAGTACTTTTGAGTTTAAATTAACAAATTATTATTATTAAAACATCATTTTAAAATGCAATAGCAATTTGGGGGCAAATGTCTACTCACTTATTAATGTTGATTATTTCAGGGAAAAATCTTATTTTTTTTAACATTGTAATCATGCCTGAAGGCTAACAGGATGGTATTATAAACTTGCTCAATTATTTATGTAGCTGAGCAGTAAGTACTTGGGTTAGTGGATTTCTCTACTTCCCTTTTCAAATGAAAAATGAACTTGTTTAGAGCTTAGGAAATGAGAAATGCCAGTTTGCTGGGCAGAATCCCCTTTCGTATAGTAAAGTCTGTCATTTTAATATGTAAATAAATGTCGGGTCCTGTAAGCTTGCATTTTTGCAACTTTTGATGCTTGTGTCCATATTTGTAAATAAATATCAGATTAGACAACGTGAATGCTCTGCCACTCTGATGCATTACATCAGCTCCTTCTCTTTCTCTTTGTGTCTTCCAGGTAACACTTTTATACCTTTGGACGGTTACACTTAGAAGTTTTTTCTGCTGTATTCCTTTGGGGTAGTACAGAAATTAGAATAATAGTGCAGAATAGAAGCAGCTAACTTTGATGCTTTTTCACTTGATAAAGAGAAATGGTTTCTTCTCTCCATTGATTTTATACTTCTAGATTTTGTTCCTCAAGTAGTTTTACTATATTTAGATTCCTATGGCATTTTTTTAAATGTTAGTTTTACTACTCTCTTCTGATGCTAAGGAAATATTTCCTGATACACAGCAAGGAAGCAGACTTTGTTAGTCTCTTTATGAAAAAAATAGTTCTGTGAAAATACATTAAACTAGACCATTTTTATTTGAAAACCTGAGAAGTATGAGTTACTTTGCAAAAAAATCTTCCTCTAGAGAAAAAGAAACAAATTCTACTAATGCAGAAAATAGTTTGAATTATGTTTGAGTATATGGGAACAACAACTGAGAGGAGAAATTTCAATTTATTTTAATATTGCTTTTAAGTGACCTGCCTTGCATCACTAGATCCAGGAAAGCAAAACTAAGTATTATGAATGAAGTGGAATGGAAATATTTTTCTACTTTATTTTGATAAATTCATATCAAATTATTACAATCTTTTTTATCTTTAGGAGAAAATTCTAAAAATAGTACATATATGCTAAATAAGACCCACTTATCATTGTATTTATGCATGTAATAACGTCAACAGCCACCATTATGCCAATACTCAATGACAGATGGCATATGATTTAAAGGAATCTAGTTATATACATCTACATCATATAAAATCTGCCATATTAAAAAGACGTTTGCTCACATTAAAGCTGCTTCTAATTTTCTCTGCCAGAGTAAGCAATTTATTAGGCAGCATGTTTGATGAGAGCAATTAAATTCCCATCTTTCCAGGATGGTGGCATCTTTCATGGACGAGACATACAACATCAAACAAAAGCACCAAATTAAATGAAAGGGGGGGGGGAAAGGCAGTTCCTTTTCCTAAACTGGTATATTCTGTCTCTACCTGTCTAAATATAACCATTGGGCTATTTCATGATAGTACCACCTTATATGGAAAAAATGCAAGTAATCATCCAATAGAAAAAAAATTAAATATTTTCATTGCTATAAAAAGATCTTGAAAACATCTCGCAAGTCCACGTCACCTGGCCCATCACAGTTGAGAAGAGGAAGCTGATGACTAAAGGACAAAGGGTCGGTACAAAGATTTTTTTTTTTTTTTTTTTAATCTTTTGATTGTTTTTTATTTTCAATTAAATCATAGCTGTGTAAATTAAATCAGTCATGGGGTACAATGTGATGGTTTTATATACAATTTGAAATATTTTCATCAAACTGGTTAACATAGCCTTCACAGCATTTTCTTAGTTATTGTGTTAAAGACATTTATATTCTACATTTAGCAAATTTCACATGTACCCTTGTAAGATGCACCATAGGTGTGGTCCCACCAATCACCCTCCCTCCACCCCTCCTCTCCCCTTCCCTCCCTCTCCCCTTTCTCCATATTCTTGGGATATAATATAATAGTAGGGCTGAGTACATTGGATACTTTGTCTTCCATTCTTGAGATACTTGGCTGAGAAGAATATGTTCCAGCTCCATCCACATAAACATGAAAGAGGTAAAGTCTCCATATTTTTTTAGGCTGCATAGTATTCCACTGTGTACATATACTACAATTTATTAATCCATTTGTGGGTCAA
>CAUYQV010051576.1:0-14834 GCA_963574575.1 Galagoides demidoff | reverse complement strand
TCTTTATGCAAAAGTTATATTTCAAATTTAAATAAATTCAGGATTCCTTTTTCTTCATTTTTACCTGAAGGCAGTTAAGAAATTTAGACTCCATGGTGCATAGATAAGATAAGGTGACCAGATTTTAACATTGGTAAAGCAGGACACCATTGGGGGGCGGGGCGGGGTTCTTAATTAAAAAGTTAAAAATTTGGTCTATATGGAGCAACAAAAATTTTCATAGAATGCAATAATAGTATTGTAATATATATTTTTTAAATTTCAACATAAGTACAATTTACAAATATAATACATTTTTTAAAAATTATGTATAGGGCGGCCCCTGTGGCTCAAAGGAGTAGGGTGCCCCCTGGGCAACCTTGTCCAGGAGGGGAGTAGGGAGTTTACATTAGCCTTTTCATTTCCAAATGAAATTACATTAACGTCTTCATTCCCAAATGGAGCTACATTAACCTTTTCAGCAGCCCATATATTCCCTTCTTGTCCTACTGTTCCCTAGCTTGTCATGCATTCTTTTCAAAAATCGGGACTTTTTTGAAACGCCCTGGGACAAAGTGTTAAAACTTGGGACTGTCCCCACCAAAAGCGGGACATCTGGTCATATATATATATATATATATATATATATATTTTTTTTTTTTTTTTTTGCAGTATTTGGCCAGGGCTAGGTTTGAACCTGCCACCTCCGGCATATGGGGCCACCAACAGGTTGATATATTTTAAGTTGTATTATTTAGTCTGCCCAAATAAATGGCTCCCCCAGTGAGCTGTCTTTCTAGAATTCATGCTGTAGTGTAGTTCCCACCTCTGAATCTAGGCCAGCCTTGTGACTTGCTTTTGGCAAGTAAAATGTGATGGAAGTCAGAAGGCATGACTCCTGAAGCTTGGACCCCATAAAGTCTCACAGTTTCCATGTCTGATTATTGGAATGTTTACTCTTATAAAGCTGAACTTATAAGTCCAACTGTCCTGAGACTCCCACATGTAAGGAAGCTTAGGCAAGCCACACAGAGAGGCTTCATGGAGAAAGAAGAGATAGAAAAAGCCAGCTAGGCCCTAGTATCTTAGTTATCCCAACACAAGCATGAAACTGGTGAGAGAAGAGGCCATCTAGGATTTTTAACTCAGTCAAACTTTCAGAGGATTCTAGCCCCAGATGCCATCTTACTGCAGCCAGTGACAACTTCCCATTTGAACTTAGTCAACACACAGAACCTCAAGAGTTAAAGACTATTTTTTGTTTAAACCACCAAATTTGGGGCCTTGGTGTGTGTGTGTGTGTGATGGACAGACGCTAGAGTCAGTAATTCCCACCTCCTGATGTTCATATCTTTTTGAGATCGCCTTCCCATGGGTGAGGTTGGAATCTGTGACTTGCTTCTCATCAGTGGAATATGGCAAAACTGATGGCTATTACTCCTTCAATTGTTTATGTTATATAAGGCTCTTTCTTAGCATACTGGATGGAAAAATTCTTCCCACTGGCTGATGAAGTGAGTAGCTATGTTGAAGAAGCTCACATAGTAAGGAACCATTGGTGGTGTCTAGAACTGAGGGCTGGCCCCTTCTGATAGCTACCAGAAAGCCAGGGCACTCAGTCATTCATGCACAGTGGAATGAATTCTGCTACCAACTTCATGAACTTGAAAGCAAATTTTTCTTTTGTCAAGCTTCCACGTGAGACCACAGCTCACTTGACACCTTTTTCCCCCTGGTGTATTTTCTTTTTTAAAAATTCTGTTTTATTAGAGATAATGTCTCTCTCTCCATATATATTCCACTCCTAGGCTCAAGCAACCCTCCCACCTCAGCCTACCAAAGCCCTAGGACTACAGATGCACACCACCAGACTTGCTTAATTTTTAAATTTTTTGTAGGGATGAGGCCTTGCTATGTTGCTCAGGCTGGTCTCAAACTCCTTGCCTCAAGTAATCCTCCTATTTTGGCCTATCAAAGTGCTAGGATTATAGGTGTGAGCCACTAAGCCTGGCCACAACTGACAGCTTGATTGCAGTTATGTGAGACCCTGAGCAGAAGACCCAGCTACACCATGCCCACACTCCTCAGCCACATAAATTGTGAGATAATAAATGTTTAAAATTGTTAAGTTTGTGGCAATTTGTTGTACAATATAGAACATTAATGCAAGGAATGAGTATATTTTACATAAGGAAGGGATGTGAATTGTGGCAACCCAAGGATTGCCTGAGATATAGTTTCCAAAGTGGAAATCTTTCCCTCTCCATATATTCATGCTGCTACTCAAAGGAGAGGGGAAATCTAATTTCTTCTCTCTGAATTTGGACTATCATACTCACTGCCTTGCTTTGACCAACACAATGTGTGAGGGAAGTGATATTCTGGGACTTCAAAGCTAAGTCATAAGGAGCCTCACAGTTTCTTCATGGGTCTTTTAGAATCATTACACTTAGTAGTCCTGATCCACTGTATAATCTGTATACCATGCTGAAGGGACCATGTGGTGAGGTCACACAGTGAGTGGCCAAAGAGAGAAGCCTAGCCATCTTAGATTAGATCTTGATAGAACCCAGCCTCCCAGTCTTCCTTGCCAAGGCACTAGTCTCTATGTGAAGATTTTTTGGACCAGTGGTTCTCAACCTTTCTAATGCTGTGGCCCTTTAATACAGTTCCTGTGGGTCATGATCCACAGGTTGAGAATCACTGCTTTAGACCATACCAGACACTATTTGAATATCAATGAGTGGCCCCAGTTAATGTCACAAAGAGTAGAAGAACTGCCCAGCAGAGCCCTGTCTAAATTTTTCTTTTCTTTCTTTCTCTTTCTTTCCTTTCCTTTCCTTTCCTTTCCTTTCCTTTCCTTTCCTTTCCTTTCCTTTCCTTTCCTTTCCTTTCTTTTCCTTTCCTTTCCTTTCCTTCCTTTCTTTCGTTCCTTTCTTTCTTCCTTTCTTCCTTCCTTCCTTTCTTTCTTTCTTTCTTTTTGAGACAGAGTCTCACTCAGTCATACTGGGTAGAGCACTGTGGCATCATAGCTCACAGAAACCTCAAACTCTTAGGTTTAAGCAATTCTCTTGCCTCAGCCTACTGAGTAGCTAGGACTACAGATGCCCACAACAATTTTTTCTACTTTCTTTTTTTTTTTTATAGCAACATATACAGTTTATTTTATTTTATTATTATTATTCTTTTTTTTTTGAGACAGGAGCCTCAAGCTATCCCCCTGGGTAGAGTGCTGTGGCATCACACAGCTCACAGCAACCTCCAACTCCTGGGCTCAAGCGAGTCTCCTGCCTTAGCCTCCCAAGTAGCTGGGACCACAGGCACCTGCCACAACACCCTGCCATTTTTGGGTTGTAGCCGTCATTGTTGTTTGGCAGGCCCGGGCTGGATTTGAACCCACCACCTTTGGTGTACATGGCTGGCACCTTAGCCAGTTGAGCCACAGGCGCTGAGCCTTTTTCTACTTTCAGTAGAGATGGGGTTTCACTCTTGCTCAGGCTGGTCTCAAACTCCTGAACTCAAGCAGTCCACCAGACCTGGCCTCCCAAAGTGCTAGGTTTACAGATGTGAGCCACCATGCCTGGCACCCCCTTCTTAATTTTCTGACCCACAGACTCATGAACTGTTTGTTGCACAGCTATCAGGCAGGACCCAGTTCCACCCCACCCAGGGAAGGCAGAATGTCATCAACCCTAACCTGAGGATATCTCCCATAGGATGTGGGCAGGAGGGACTCAATAGCAGAATAATTCTACCCGTAACATTTTAGTAGCTAGGGTTACACAACTTGTCTATGACTAAGATCTTTAATGACAAAGGGAATAGAATTATTCATGATGGTTTTTAACTAATTAGCATTCAGCACCTGGGGCTGCTTTCACTGAACACTTACTGAACAGTCCTTCTGCTGGGTGTCAAGCCATTATTAATGTCTGTTATAATGATTATTTGCTGCCATGGTCATCGTTCCAAAACCACAGCTGATACTGATGATGCCATAACTATCTCTATTGCTTGCTAGCGCCTGAACGTTTTGTCCTCACTGGTGCTTACTTCTTTTTGCTGAGGTTTCCAGAGGGGCAGCTTGCTTTCTTAGGGCTTACAGTTTTCTTTAGAATTTGAGACAGAGATGAATCTGAGGGTTATTTAGCAGTCCTAAACATTGTCAAGTCAGAATTGAGTCTTCTCACTTATGACTGGGACACAATCCAAGACAGACCCCAGATACTCTTTAGCATTTTTCTATCCTAGGGTGAATTCCCTAAGACATGCTTCCCAGAAGTTGATGGAAGCACTCTCTTGGTGGCAGGAATGGGGTCATTTAAAAAATTAATTAGGATAAAACTTTTCTTTACTGTTTTTCCCAGAAGTTCTAGCAAATTCTCTAATGCACAGGATTTGTGGTGCTTGCCTGTATAATCCTAGCATACTTCTGTTAGCTATGCAGATTAGGCCTCTAGCCAAGCCCTTTACCAGGCATCCAAATACTAGAAGGAAGATTGGAAGCCATTATTAGTTAAAGTGGATTCTGCCTGGAGGAGCTTGAGATTTATGATAGCATCTTGAACACGTTAATACAAAATGGTAAGGTTTCTCTGGCATTAGAGTGCTTAGAATTAAAAATGAGACCAAAATCTTAATCTTGAGGCAATTTTGACATATTATAAGGCTCAGACTGGTAACCAGGAACTGGAAAGTTTCCATAGGCAGTCAATAGTGTTTTATTACCTCATCTAATTTAAAGAACAATGTATTACTTCATCTCTAAAGTTTTATGTTATTGGAGATTCACTTTTATTGAGCAAGGCTTTAAGAAATGTCCCAAAGAGAAGAGTGGGTACATATATGGTCTCAAATTCTGAGAGGAGAAGGCTAAAAATAAGGGCCAAGGAAGACTTAAACTTCATATGCTTTTCCCCTCTGGGTTTGATGCCACTAATGGAAAAAACAACGCTGTGCTCCTTTAGAGGAGATTGTAATTAGACAGTACAGCAATGATTCCAAGCCTCTGCTGCTTGGATTTTAGTGTGTTAAGAAACTGAAATTGAGATTACCAAAGTGGAAAACCTTCCCAATGAAATGTTCCCAATGAATAGTTTTCCAGCTTGAAAAACATTGGTCAAACTTAAAAAAAAAGAAAATTAAAAAATGAAGGTGCTAGAGACAAAGCAGACTTTAGGCATACTGATATACCCTGCTAGAGAGAGAGGTATATATGGGGCCCAGAACTCATACTTGTAATACTCATTTGCCTGAGGGCAGAGAACTATCTGATGAAAAATTATATGAGAGAGGATATAAGGGAAATTCTTCATTTATATCGAATACTTTTCCCCCCCCTTTCCTAGACATACCATCTAAAAAACTTGCTGTAGTGTGATTTTATTGGTGGAATGGTATATTCCAAAGTTGAGGTGACAGATTTCCAGAAGTCTATAGGAATTTCAGAGCTATCTTGTTGCTTTCCAGCACCAGCCATCAATCAACTAGAACACAAAACTCCATGACTTTGGAGTCTAGGGATTTTAGGTGTTGTGTGCTAGGAAATGGAGTTGAAGACCAAAATGTATAACTTACAATATCACACATACATGCTTCCTAGAATAAACTGAGATACAGTACAGTGCCTGGTACATCATGGATCAGTGATTTTCAACCCATGTGCTGTGAGAGGATCTTAGGTGTGCCATAAAAAATTTTAAAGGTTATTAATAAAATTATTTTCAAAAGAATTTCAAAACACATTAAGTATTTTTGTTTTACTTTTTAAAAATCAATATAATTTAAGTATGCTACGGAAGTTTAACTATAGGTTCAAGTGTGTTGTGAGATAAAAAAGGTTGAAAAACATTGTCTTAGATGCTTATTCAGTTCATGCTGGCCATTATCATTGTTTGTCCAATCTGAGATAAGATGAAAGAAGATCAGATGTTCCCCTGATGAAAAGCACAAAAAGACAGATGAAAAAAAAGAGAGAAGAGATAATTTGGAGGGGGAAGCAAAGAAATGATTTTTGAATAATTGGCATCTACTCAATGTCAAGAGACAAGAAATATGGGACTGCAAGCTAATACAACCTTTTTGGAAGGAAGTATGGAGAATCCTCAAAGAATGCAAACTAGACTTCCCATTTGATCCTGCAACCCATTACTAGGCATCTACCCAGAAGAAAAAAACAATCATTTACCATAAGGGCATTTGCATTAGACTGTTTATCACAGTTCAATTTATAATTGTCAAAATGTGAGAACAACATGAATGCCCACTAACCCAGGAATGGATTAACAAGCTGTGGTATATGTGTACTATGGACTACTATTCAGCCATTTAAAAGATGAAGACTTTAAGGCTGGATACAGTGGCTCATGCCTATAATCCTAGCACTCTGAGAGGCTGAGGTAGGTGGATTGCCTGAGCTCAGGAGTTTGAGACCAGCTTGAGCAAGAACTAGACCCTATCTATGAAAATAGCTGGCTGGGCATTGTGGCAGGTGCCTATAGTGTTGGCTATACTCTTGAGCACAATAGTTTAAAGTTGCCATGAGTTATGATGCCATAGCACTCTACTGAGGGCAACAAGGTGAGACACTGTTTCAAGAAAAAAAAAAGATGGAGACTTTATATCTTTTGTGTAAACCTGGATGGAGCTGGAACACATTCTTCCTAGTAAAGTATCACAAGAATGGAGAAAGAAGAATCCAATGTACTGAATTCTAATATGAAGTCAGTAGAGGATCTAATAGACACCCACATAAGAGAAAAAATTAAAATCAATTCCAGGTGGTGGATGGGGGAATGAGGGAAGGGGAGGGGGGCAGGGAGGGGGATGAATGTGCTCCTACTTAATGAACATATAGTTAGGGTGTATGGCACACCTCCTGCAGGCAGGACACAATTAGAAGAGGGACTTTACCTAACAAATCCAAACACTGTAACCTAATTCTTTGTACTCTTAATTAATCTGAAACAATAAAAAAAAGAGATCAGAAATAAAGATGTGAGATAAGTTACTTAACCTATTGTTTTGTATAAGATGGTTGGATTTTATCCAATTAGGGAACTTGGAATTGGAGGCTTTGCCCTTGTCTTTCTACTTTATACCATGCTAAAATGAATATGAAAATGATAAGAACATTCTAAAATTATGCATTATCCTATCACCTTTAGACTATAGTTCTGTGAAGATTATTTCTTTTCTATTTCTGCACCCTTAGCATGTAGTGTGTTTTTAGAGCTTAATAATGTTTGTGAGCGAAGATATGAGCATTACCAATTAGCTACCAAATTTGATTTTTTTATAAATACTGCAACATCATTGGATATTATAACCAGAGTGTTTGTGGGTTTGACTGTGTGCTTATTATCATCTTCCAGTGGCCTTTTATCACTTTCTGGAGAAGGGCTTTTTAACCTCAGCACTATTGGGATTTTGGGCCAGATAATTCCTTGTTGTGATGGCTTTCCTGCATGGTAGGATGCTGCTGACCTCTACTCACTAGATGCCAATAGCACAACTCCAGCTGTGATAATAAAAAATGTCTTCAGACATTGTTTGGTGTCCCCTGGAGGGGGGGGGAATCACCTACAGTTGGTAACTACTATGTTGGAATAAAAACATAACTAGGGCAAACACCCTTAGAGCTTTCCATCATGTTCAGTCTGTAGATTGCCTGCTAGTTAAGGTAACCTTCATTATGCTTACCTCAAGATCCTGTGCTGACTTTATTCAGGTTGCCCTGATGGCACTGGGAAGATTGCAACAAAGATCCCCATCACCAACTTCCTCCCTCCTAGTGCCCAAACAAACAAACAAACATGAAAACCCTTTATCCCTCTAGCTGTCTATTATGGGTTGGATTGTGTCCTTCCTCCAATTCATATGATGATAGTTGAACATGTAGTAGCTCAAAACATGGCTGTACAGAGGTAATTAAGCAGAAAAGTGGTCTTTAGAGTGGGCTCTAATCAAATATGACTGGTGTCCTTATAAGAATACAGGGAATTTGGACATAGACACATAACAAGGGGGAAATGCCATGTGAACATAAAGATAGCCATTCGCAAGCAAAGGATAGAGGCCAGAAGTAATCAGCTCTTGATCCTGGACTTCCATTGTCCAGAACTGTGAAGAAATCAATTTCTATTGTTTAGTCCCCCCATGTATCAAATTTTCCTATAGCAGCCCTACCACCAGTTTTCAGGGAAGTTTCCTAGAGAAACATCCTTCTTTTTTAAATCTTCCATAGCTTTTCTGACCTACCATTTCCTATTATTTTGTGAATATTTTATATTCAGACCCTAACAATATTGATTTTATTTCTATGATTTCTTCTACTGTCATACTTCTTACTAGAATAGGTGTTCAGTGGTGTGATAGGAGATTGACTAGTATCAATTTCTATTGCTCATTGGTGTGATAGGAGGTCTGAAATCCACAGGATAAATGTGGCACATCTACCATAAGTGTTAGGTTGGAAGGCTTAGTATATGTTCTGTACAAGATGAGGAAAGAATTTCTCTAGATTAGGATATAAAAGTAGAGACTTCATTTTATCTTAGGAAGAGAGAGGCAGTAAAAGAGGGGTAGAGAGTGGGGAAAGAGAGAGCGAAAAGAAGAAGATGGCATGGATCCCAAGGAAAGAAAAGGAGGTAGGCCCGTAGCTGAGGTCTAGTGACTAGCTGAATTTAAGGGGGAGGAAAAGAAAAAAATAATTGCTGCTAGATTAATAGATATTACAAGTGTGAATGCTACATGTTTTTTCTGAAGACCTATTACAGGTATTTGTGATCATGAGACCTGACTTTCATTCCCATTGTTTAGTCTAGGGACAACTCAGGAAGGAACCCTTGAAGGTTTACGAACAAATTCCGAAAGGCATATACAGGCAGGGCCTCACGCCCTTAATCCTAGCACTCTGGGAAGGCTGAGGCTAGCAGATTGCTTGATCTCAGGAGTCTGACACCAGCCTGAGCAAGAGTGGAACACCTCCCACTCCCTTGTTTCTACTAAAAGTAGAAAAACTAGCTGGTTGAGCATCATGGAAGGTACCTGTAAGCCTAGCTACTCAGGAGGCTGAGGCAAGAAGATCACTTGAGTCCAAGAGTTTAAGGCTGCTGTGAACTATGATGATGCCATGGCTCTCTACCCAGGGTGACAGAGTGAGACTATTGTCTTAAAAAAAAAAAAGACAGATTTAGTCAATAGGTGTAGCAATTGTAAGGAAAATTGGTATTTCTCTTTATCTCTGCCCTTCGTAGTGGTATATGAAAATGGGACTCCATAGGGTTGGAGGATGGGGGCCTGCTAGTAAGTCTGCTAGACAGAGAAAGAAAGCAGGCAGAGAGAGAATGATTTTAGTCTTTACTGAGAAACTGAGTTAATAATTTTTCTATTATTTTACTATAAAGACCATCCTACAATAAGTATCACCTTTGCATAATGATTTTTGGAACAATGTTAAATAATTTATTCACACATTAATTTAAAGGCTATTTACATGTTTTCTAACATTATCCCCTTAAAAAGAGAAAAAAGTATATTTACATGAAAACAAGCACATTTAAGACAGTCTTGTGTATTTCAAAGATATTTCTTGCACATAGCAAGTTCATTTACTCTCCTCTGCTTTAGGGCCTCTTTTCATTCATAGACAAACCCAAACAGACATCTATTTAGTAATTCTTGCAAAATTCAAAGAGAAGAGGGTAGATGTGAAACCAGGTAACTCCTTCTGCAAAGGTAAGGTGTATTCCTAAGGGACTGAAGAAGAGGGAGGTTTTTGATACTGAACTTTTCTGATTTTGGATTCCAGGTCTGCAATACTTCCTGTATGTTATGTTGGGCACTCTACTGGGAACTCTATGATTTGAAGTGATGCTCTGAAGTTACCTACTAGGGAGAGGAATATGCACAGCTGAGGAGAACTACGGAGACCAGGAAGTTTCTGTCTCTACCCTGGATTCCAGCCAACTGCTCAGGCACCTGTTATCCTCCCAGGGTCTGAGTCACCTCCGCTCCTGTCCTAGCTCAACGTGCACCTAGCTGCCAAATAGAAGCCAAATTAAATAGACATAAAGCTGGAACCCCACCTTCTGTTTGAATTACTTTAAAATTTTGCCACATCCAGCTGTACTGACCCGTGCACTTTTCAACATTTTCTAACGCTGCACAGGGGTGGGACCAAGGACTTTTTTGTGCTCAGCTTGTCTTCTGAACTAGAATACTTTCAGTGGAGTGGCCCGGGGCCTTGGGCCAGGTTTCAAGCCTCAGGGAAATGCCAGAGCAGTCAGTCAGAGTAGTGAAGAGGTTCGCCATTACCCCATATCTGTGACCCAACTTATGAGGCCTTGAAATCCCAGTGGCCGTCAAGTAACATAAAACCAGAGTTCTCAAAAGGCACTGCAACAGGCTTGCAGGAATTATTTATCAAAGTCGATGACCCGCCTTATGAAGCCCGGATTCGAAATTCAGAGCTTTTTCCTAACTGTGGGAGCCCACAGTTCCCCCCAAATCCCGGGGTGACATTAGGATTCCGGGGACGTTCAGGCGGGCGAAGGAGAGGACACCGGGCCACCCATGGTCTGCCTTCAGCTAAACCAAGAAAGAAGAGAGAGGGTTGGGCGGGTGGGAGGAGGGAAGTTTCCCCTCGCCCCGAGACCGCGCATTCGCCAGAGCAGCAGTGGCGGTAGGCCCCGCCCCTCCTGTGTGGCGGCCTTCCGCAGGGGCGGGGCGTGGCGGCCATGGGCAGAGGGGCGGTGCTTGCCGCGGGCGCCGCCGCAGCGACGGCCGCTGACGCGAATGACGCGGCGCCGGGCAGGCCGCAGCCCCGCCGCGCGGCCGCTGGGCCCGCCTCGGCCCGCCCCCGGCCCTCCCCGCACGGCCTCCTGTGCGCCCCTGTCAGATTGTGGCTGCCATCCCCGCTGTGCGCTCTTCCTGCAGGCAGCCTGGCGAGGCGGCTAGTGAGCGGGCACACCCCCACGTTCCTGCCAGCGCTGCCGCTCGCACTCCGCTCCGCCCTGCCCACGGCCGCACGCCCGCTTGCCGGGACATGGCACACGCGGCGGCTTGCTGCCCTAGCGCCCGGAGCTCTGGTGATGGAGAAATGGACAAGCCCAGGAAGGTGGCGCTCATCACTGGCATCACCGGCCAGGTGAGTGCTGAGGCGGGGGCGAGCCAGGCCTGCTGCCTCTGGGCACGTGTGCCTGCGTTCCCTCGGTCCAGGGCTGCCTGTATCTCCAGGAACAGCCCTCTGGGCTTCCCGGAAGGTGTTTGCTGCTGGGAGGTCGGATAGAAAATACGGTGTGGGGGTGTGTGTTGCATGTGGATTGTGTCTAATGCACAGGACGCTTCTGGTCTTTCTCTGGGAGGATCTGAGCGTGTGTGCTGCACGGGACGTGATCTGCTTACCTGGGCAGGTCTACACTCTTTCACCTGTTCCATCAGACGATCACAGCGCTTGTTTCTTTCTTGGAATTTCGTCTTGCAGATCCTAGCTCCCGGTTATCAGTGAATTTGTGTGTGTAGTTATCTTGATTGACCTAAGTGCAAGAGTCGCTTACCTGTTAGAACTTAGAAAGCAGGAAAGGGAGCGCCTTGCTTTTTTCCCTCACCAGATTTCCAGACAAAAAAGAGAAGAAAAAAAATAAAAATAGTGCTGTGGATTCATCTTTAGGGGGGAAAAACTCACACAACATTTTTTTTTTAAATCTCATGAACTTCTGACATTAATGTTCACACTCTTTGAAGTGTATCTTACATAGTGGTCTGGAACTGAGGTTAGGGTTCTATTTCCAAAGAAACTGAGTTCCTTGAGTAAGGTAATCAGAAGGAGCTGTTACTGAATGTTGGAACCCGGTATGGCAGCATGGTTACTTTGTGGCAGTCATCTGTTAGAGGCATTGCAGTAGGTAGGGTCCAACACCTGTGTCCCATCAAATTTTAGGTTCAGTGGTGATGAAATAATTGTGCCAATGTATTGGTGTAGAAAAAATGTGATGTGTGTGCCCCTGGTTATCTCCTGGCAGTGGCCAATATAACAATGAAATAAAGATGGTAATAGCTAATGCATATTGTGCTTACTGTGTTCCAGCTATTTGATTAAGATTAATGAATTTTATTCTTACAGCAAGCTCTTTGAGGAGTACTTTCATTATCTCCCCTTTATAGATGTGGAAATTGAGGCATGAGAGTTTGATTAGCCTGACGGGTCAAACAGCTAGAAAAGTGTCCAGTGGGAATGAAGATGTGTTCTTACAGCTCTCTATAATTAGAAAAAGAGAAGTTGTGCTGGGCGTGGTGGGTCACACCTGTAATCCTAACACTTTGGGAGGCCCAGGTAGGTGGTTTGTTTGAATTCAGGAGTTCAAGATCAGCCTGAGCAAGAGTGGGACCCTGTCTCTACTAAGAATGGAAAAACTAGCAGGGTGTCATGGCAGGCACCTGTAGTCCCAGCTACTCTGGAAGCTGAGGCAAGAGGATCACTTGAAACCAAGAGTTTGAGCTTATTGTGAGCTATGATGCCATGGCATTCTACCCAGGGTGACAAAGAAAAGGAGAAGTTGAAATTGATCAGACATAGAGTCACAGAATATATTAGGCAGATAAGTTCAGGTTCCCAATACCTGATTAATTTCTGGTTTTTCATGCATCTGGTTTATTTGAAGTAGTTACAGTAGACAAGAGTTTGAAAACTGGTAAAAAGAAGTGGGTAGGTCATGGATCTGAGGTTGAGGAGAACCCTTGAATTCAGGCAGTAAGATAAATTAGGGCCCACATAGTGTCCTCCCCTTTTCTAATTCTGGGGACCTTCTGCAGATGATTCCCCTTTTCCCAGTTTCTCAGACTGTACCTGACGCTTACTAGGTTTACATAATCTCTTGAAGGTAGAGTTTTTTAGTATCATCAAGAAATTAGTTAGGTATTGATATGCTATTTTGGTGTGGCTTATAGCAATTAAATTGACCAGTGATATGAATCAGTGCAGATTAGAGATGGAACCTTATTTAGAGCTTTGATAGCAGTCGTTGGCTGGTGCCAAGTGGCCAAAAAGGTACAGAGATCTCCCTTACTCCTGTTCTAGTTTGTCCCATAGGCTGCCACAGAGGAGTCGTCCTGAAGCACGGTGCTCAGCAAACCCCTCCCTGACCAAATGTTTTGGCTCCCCACTTCATTTACCTACTTGGTTTCAGGTTCCTGTTAATCTCCACCCTAGTGTTCTTCACCTTCCTTCCAGCATCTGTCCTCTGCATTGTCTCCTTACTTGTTTGGTGTAGCATTGACTTCTGTAGCTGCTACGTAAATATTTGCTGGTAGAATTTACTGCTCTTCTATGTTTTTTATGTGTCTTTTAGGACAGTGCCTTCCAACCTGGATTTCAAGGATCTCTGGAGGACTATAATGTTAATACAAGTGGTCTGAAAATATGTACCTTATTGTACATTTTCTTAATACTGGCTGAGGACTTACTGAGCTATTCACTCTACTAAACATTTTATATATCTTTCCCTAAGAGGCAGATATAATTTTTATCCTCTTTTTATACCTTGCTAATTAAGGTTAAGTATGTTCCCTGAAGTCATACACCTGATGAGTGTTAGAGCTGATATCTAAACACAGAAGTCAGACTCCAGAGCAACTGCACTAAGCCATTTTGCTATATTGCCTCTGTGGTAAGCCTTGTGAGAGAGAGAAAGACAGAAATTGTCTTCTTCTAAGAAGAGGCCTCAGGTTCAAATGCCACTGCTGTGGCACTTAGGATGGTCTCTTAAATGGGTTGTCCTAAATTCCCACATGAGAATAATGGAGCCAGGATGTCCTATCTGCTGTGTCTCTAGTATATAGCCTGAGACTTTTTATTCAATTATAGCTTTCCCCTCCTATCTATTGTTGACACCATAGTTGTGAACCTTATTAAACATATTTGAAGAAACCCAGGTTCTGCTTTTGCATTGCTGTGATGAGGCCCTCTGCCAGGTAGACCCCAAACCCACCTGTATTATCTAATACAGGGGTCCTCAAACTTTTTAAACAAGGGGCCAGTTCACGGTCCCTCAGACCGTTGGAGGGCCGGACTGCGGGCCCTGGGATGAATCGGCTGCTAAGCAGGACAGGCAGTGGCAGGAAAAACACCTGGTGGGCTGGATAAATGTCCTAGGTGGGCCACATGTGACCCGCGGTCCATAGTTTGAGGATGCCTGATATGCTTGCTTTTCTTCTCTGGACTCTTGGAAATGTTCTTGCTGTTCTTTGAATACTGTTGTCTTGTACATCTCTGGAGTAATTATTTGTGGTTGAATGGACTTAAAAGTCTTAGTCCTTTTAACTTGACTAAAAGCCTCTGTGTTCTCAGACTAATTTTGCCAAATGCAGCTGTTCCAGGAACTGTCACGAACTTTTTTTTTTTTGCATTTACATGTATGTGATCTCTGTTGATTGTATAGGTAATTTATTGATACATACCTTCAGTTTTAGGATTATAAACTGCTTTAAGATAGAAACCTCATTTTCAACACATGGCTTCACCTTGTGGGCTTTCAAAAGTATCATCTTAGTTTTTCCATTAATAGAACATGTCTTCACTGCATATCTATCTACAGTGTGCAAAGCTTGTCTTGATGCTGGTAGGGATGTAAAGATGTGTAAGGTATACTCTCTGTCCACTGTGATTTCACAGTCTTTTTTTTTTTATTGAATGGTAATTATGTACATTAATACACTTCTGGGGTACAGTGTGGGGTTTTCACATGCAATCCAAAATACTTCCATCAAACTGATCAACACAGCCTTCATGTCATTTTCTCAGTTATAGTTTTAAAACATTCTGATTCTACTCTTAAAGAGTTTCACTTGTACCTCTG
>CAUYQV010051575.1:0-36978 GCA_963574575.1 Galagoides demidoff | reverse complement strand
ATTCTGTACTTTTTGGTTGTATTTTTGGGGTGGCAGCTCGCCTCAGGAAGGTTGAAGTGCGTTCCTCAATCTTCTCTCTTGGCTCTGCTCCAAACCATCAGCTAATTAGCTAAACTTCTGTCCTTTCAGCCTCCTTCTGGATGGGAGCTTCTGTAAAAAGCTGGCTGCAGTCTGCCATCTTGGCTCCGCCCCTCCAAAAAATTTTCTTAGTATGTGTTAGATTTTTGGAGGCAAAAATAGAAATAAATACAATTCTCAATGGATTCATTACTTTCATCAATTAGAAGTGTCAGTCAGAAATTCATTATTCAGAATAACTTCGATAATTTTCCTGTATCAGTTTATTGTCTCTGTTTATTATTCTCTTTCCTTTTGCATTATGTTATAATCTTAGCACTTTTAAAATGGCACTTTTTCTCACTTAATATTTGTCTTGAAGAAGACTAAGATGTAACAAGTATGTGTGACCATGGTCCAAGAGAGATGTTCTCTGGAAGTCATTAATAGTTCATGCTGTTTTTTTTGACCTCCATAATAAAATCACCACTTTTGCTGAGGATGTTTGATTATTACTATTGCCGTCATTAGAAACTTTAGTGAAAGCAGGGCCTTGGCTGCTCTGTTATAAATTTCATACTTACCCAGACCAATAAATGGCACAAGAGTTCACAAGAAAATTAAACTGTTTCACTTGAAATAAAGGCATAAAAGTACACAAGAATATGGGTTGTCAATGAAATATAAATTTTGGTTGATGAACGACAGAAGTAATTAAACATGACACGGAAGCTCAGCTCAGGGAATTTAAGGGATCCAAATGTGAGCGATATTTTTGTTTCTCAAATTTTAACAGAGAAACCTAAGTCCTAAATCTTGATAGTTAAAATCCCCCCATCCCTAAAATGTACAAATCTCCTTTCTCTTTGCATATTTGGCACATAATTAGGTTAAGAGGCTCTGCATTTATCTGAGGAAGATTGGAAAGCACAGAGTTTGTGCAGCTTCAATATCAGTCACCCCAGACTATCCAAACAATAAACTGATAATCCATGTAAACATTAAATGGCCATTTGACGTTTAATCCATGTTAACATTATTTGTTAACTATCTTAGATCTGGAGCCAAAGCTTTCATCTCATTAAAGTTGCCTTCATATATCTGCATTGAGGTAAAACTCTCCTAGTTACATACCTTTTGTTACTGACTCAAGTTATACAAAGAGAAATTGTTTGTATATGGATAATTCAAGCACTAATTTTTACTATGATAAATAATTTTCCCACATGTTGTTAAAAATGCTGCTTAATTTAAAAAGAGTTTCAAATCAAAGTGAACAGAATTCACAACTGAAAAGGGAAACATGTACCTTTTCTAAAGTTTAGAGTGGGGTTCATTGAGTTAAAAAATAGTATAGCATCAAACAAATACTGCAGTCATTCCCCTTAAGATTTGTGCCCCAGTGTCTAAATGTCAGCTTTATTTTTTTTTTAAGGAAAACAGCTTTTCTGTTTAGAAACTGATGTGAGAATGTGTCAAGTGTGACAGAGGAAAAGCAAAGGTATAAATGTAAATGAATTGCAACCTTATGGTGACGGTAGAACAATGTCTTAAATGCAAGATTTTTTCCCAGTGACCTCTGACCTTAGTCAGATTACCTGACCAAACCATTAGGCGGGTGACTTGGGAAAATGTAATTGGTTTAGTTAAGAGACAGATTTCATGTGAAAAGCACAGGTAGCTTGCATAGACAATCTCTGATGTAATTCTAGGCCTAACTCAGATTATTTAAACTGCTGAACACCTGGAAATATTTTGGCTCACTATTATTTCCTAATATGATTTTTGGTGTCATGTTTGGAAGGAATATAAGTCTTTAACTACATGTCACTCGGAGTGACTTACCATCAATCAGCACATATTTGTTAAGCACCTATCGTGCATTGGGTGCAATCATAATCACTAACACAAACACACAGAATAATCAAGGAAGTCGCAAACTGCTTCCTCTTCATCCCAGTGACAAAGACCGATGCTTTCCCAGGACTGTCATCAGTTTTCCATAACTGACAGACAGGATGCAAAACTTTCAGGTTTAAAGGAAGAGTGTGATTTAGATGTTGTGTTTTAAAGTGGTTAACGATTTTTTTTTTATTTCTGAAAGTTAACTTGATTTCATTTCGTTAATGTCTGAGAGCATTAAGTAATAAAATATCCAACTCAAATTCATTGCTTTGTTTTTAACCCAACCTCCCTTAGTGTTCATTTTTTAAAAATTATTTTTGGTGAGCTCAAAGCTAACTAAGTCCTTTATATTGTGTTATACCATAAAATTAAGAACTTTACTCCTAGAAGGAATATAGAATTTTAAGCCATAAAATGTAACCAAATTTAAATAGGTAAATGTTTATGTAATAAGAATTCTGTAATCATTCTTTTAAAATGCTCTGAAGGCCCATGTTTAATACACTCTTTTTGTTAAAGTAACAGATACTACTTGCTTCATTTCAAAATCTTAAAATCTGCTTAAACAGTTCTAATTTCTATAATGAAACATTAGACTCTGAGATACATTAATAAACAATTAATTATAAAGAGGTAAGTACTCCTGTAATTGGGTAAATGAGGTGAAGACTATATTGATTAGTAGGATGTAAGCAATCCAATTTGTACAAATAATCAACACATTGAAATCCATAATGGCATAAATGTACTTATGATATGTGTATGAATGACTTAATAAACAAAAAAATTATTGAAATAATCCCCTCACAACTTACTACCACTGATGTCAGAGATGAATAAGACAAAAACCTTAATTTATCCAAGGGAAGAAAACTTACATTTTCCACATATCTCAAGTATTTTTAGGATATATAATTTGGCGGGGGTTACTTGCTTTGATTTTATTTATTTTGATTTAGAATACTAATTATTCTTAGTAACATCTTAACATTTAGCTAAATAATTTGTTTGTTTTTAGGAACTCTCAGAAAACGAAGTGGTTGGATCTTATTTCTCTGGGAAGTCTTTCTTTTGGAGGGTAAAGTCTAAACCTTTTATATTCTTGAATTTTACTTCTGGACAGTAGTTTTGAAAGGTAAATGGAAAGTGAGAAATTCACTTTTTTATTAGGTTCCCAAATAGATGTATTCATTTATCCTTCTCATTAATTTTTATTACAATCATCTAGGTAACTGACTCTTATTTCTTCATTTGCAAAGAACTTCATGTGTTTAGCATTTCCTTGAACTCAGTTCTTCATGGGATCAAGTTTATTCAAAATTCTGAATAGGCCCAAGAACCTTCCAGGAATGTGATGGTGATGTCTAAAAGGTCTAGTAAAGCTTCTCCCAACCCTTGTAAAATAGGATTATTTTCTTTTCCATTTCTGTTTGGGAAAAATTTACTTCTGTTATAATGATTTATGCTAGATATATATACTAAGTATGTACTAGATGATCAGTGATCTTTTCTTGAAAAGAAATCCTACAATTTAGAAAACAGCAACTCTACTTTTGATTTAAGTAAACAAAAAATGAAAAATTCACAGATAATTTGTCTTAAATGCCATTGCAATTTAATTCAATCTTCAGTGACTTCAGCATAATGACCTTTCTCATCCATTTTTTTCTTGGCTATCATTCTGCATTCTACAGAGCATGATTTGTTACTAATGCACTTGCTGCTTTGCTTTTAAAAGTCTCTCTCTTTCTTTGAAAATTCACACTTGGTATATGATTAGGTAGCAATCAATAGTGCAATGAAAATGGTTCTCTTAGGGCCTGGCCATTTTCCTTTCTTAGTTCTCAAACTCATGAGAACTCTCATGCTCATGATCGAAAACTGCCTTTTTCTTTAGAATGCTAAGATTTATTGTAGTGTCTCTTAAGCAGACTGGCAGGTACTGGATTAAATCTTGTATTGACCAGGGAACAAATGGAAGCCATGTCTATTCAACCCTCCTGCTCCAACAGATTTATTTTTTTGCAGGCTTTTACTGTTGTAAGCTTATTTTTTTATCTTCATTGCCTTTTGGTTTACCATATGGCTGCCCGCATTGAACTCACTCTGCATCTATGCTTAGATAACAGTAATTCCTCTTATATGGTTAACTATTTTCCATGAACGCACAGGAAGATTGATTTGACATTGTTCCCTGATCTTAAGTGGAAAATGGCTTTATCCAAAATTTTGTTCACCATTTTCTTAAGCCCCACAAACATGGTGAATTCATAAAGCACACTTTTTTGAGAGCAGCATTTTAGGGGTGTTCTGTGTCTAGTTTGCTCCATGTACAGCCATGTTCAGACTGGTCATTGCTACTGAAGAGTTGTCACCAGGGCCAGCTCCATAAGTAATTCTTCTCAAAGGTTTCCCTTTCCATGAGCTCCCTCGACATCTTTCCACTTTGCAACTTCCAAATTAGTTTCCCACTTATTAGTACTTCCCACTGGGTTGTATTCATCCTTAAATATTCTTTAATAACCTTTCTCAAAATCTTGAACTGTCTGATTATAGAATAACAGATATGTAAGTTCAAAAAAAGATTTTTGAATCTAAGGTACAGTGTAATGTTTTTTCCTTGGTGTATGACAACAAACAATTGACAAATTAATTGAGTCAGAAAGGCAGAACATTTAGGGGTCATTTATTTTACCAATGAGGAAATGAAGACCCAGAAAATTGATGTCATTGCCCTGAGGTACCCACATGGTATGATCAGGACCAATATTTCTCCCTCTCTGAATGCCATAGAAGTAGATGTTCTGAAGAACTTAAAGCAGTGTAGTCCTCTTTGGATTGATGGGGAATACGGATGTCATTTGTAAGTAGAGCTGCTCCTTAGTCTTTTTTCTTTTTCAAGACCCTTTTAAATTCTTCTTCCGTTATATCACCCTTTTCTTCAGTGGCTCTGTAAGCCACCAATGGACAGATGTGTTTGAGAGCTGTGAGGTTGATGTGCTTGATGTCCCATTTACAAAATCAAAAAAACAGTGACCAGTCTACTTTGGATGAATATCATCTTGCATAGGTCACTCTGATAACCAATGTCATTGCTTTGTACCCAAACAATATTGTTATTCTACAGATGTATATGGAAGGAGGTTACCCATGAATATTTTTAGATATGTGCAAAAGCTAAATAGCTCAGAAAAAATCATGCCTGAAGAGTGTCCATGTGCTTTGTGGACTAAATAGGATGTGATTTGAGAGAAATTCTTATTAGGATTTGTAAGGATCAATACACATGTCCAGGAGAAAGCAGCTGATCCACACGGGTGAGACTGCATCCTAGTGCGAACTTGTGGCTGTAAGTCAGCGCCACTTGTTAGATCTTAATTCTCCTGAGAGTGAAATAATGAAGAACTTAACTGATATAGAGATATTCTAGCTTTCCAAATGCATAGCATTTATAATTCATCCAAATACCATCTTAGGATACAAAACCTTAAGCATCTGATCTGGCAATAACCATGCTTCCCATGAAAACCATAAAAATTATGTGAAATCAAATCAGATTACTCTAATTAAATCAGAATTTTATTAAATACTTTAGCTTCCCATGAATTGGTGCCAACTTAGTGCAGTTCTTTCAAATATTTAGCTTGCTTAAGTTTCTTCTTAGTTATCTCCATTGAGTTGATATCCAGACTCTGATAACAGAATTAATTGAACAAACGTGAAGAATATTATGGTGAACAAAGAGAAATGTTATTTTTTTTAATTGCTCAAGGTAGAGTGCCATGGCATCATCGCTCACAGCAACTGCAAACTCTTGAGTTCAAGTGATCTTCTTGTGTCAGCCTCCAGAGTAGCTGGGACTACAAGCACCTGCCACCACATCTGGCTCATTTTAGAAAGAGAGTCTTGCCTTTGCTCAGACTGGTCTTGAATTCCTCAGCTCAAGCAATCTACCTGCCTCAGCCTTTCAGAGTGCTGGGATTACAGGCATATGCCACTGTGCCCCACTTAGAAATGTTAATTTTTAAAAATAGAAAAGGCTGGAATATGTCAAGATACTTCATACAAAAATGGAGAAAAGGCAAAAAAGGCTTCATAGAAAAAAGCAGAACAACTGGAAGTTCCCTTAGGGGACTGCCTTCTAGTTGGATCTAGCAGAAGTGTGGTTGAAGAAAACACTGAGAAGAGTTACAGACTTTGTGAGATGAGAAGGTGACCCTCCGTGAAGTGCTTACCTGCCCAGCAACTCAACTGTGCGTAATCTATGGTATCCAAAAAGAGCTCATGAACTATTGACACTTTTAGGTATGAAAATAAGACTTAAAAATATGTGCAACTTTTAATTAAAAGTCTCAAAACTAAAGGTCCCTGTGAGTTAAACCTAGGACTATGATTCCTTTCCCTTATTAGTGGTAGAAATCTGTAAATTATTTTAGTAAACCAATCAGATCAAATATATATGAGGACTTTTTTTATTACCGTTTATTTTGCACCTAGTAAATGCTTAAGAACTTTGGTTTGGCCACCATTAGAGCCAGAGAGGACAGTTAAAACATCTTATGTGAGCATAAATAACTCCTGGGCACCATAAGTTATATCCAGAAGCAATAGAAATACAAAAGAAAATTTAAGGATAAAAACCAGAAGAATTTCTCTAGGGATTATGGTGTCAGTAAACCGTCTTCTAAGAGAAAAAGGTATCAAAGCTTTATTATTAGATGAGACACTTCAAACTGGGTTGCGCAAAGCTCCAGGAGGGTTTTCTATAAAAGCAATCGTGCCTTGAGAGGGTGGATAGACTACAGAACAAATGCCCGTGTTGGGCTTTATCATCCAGGTACAATTCACTGGAGTAAACTCAGCAGGGAAAGGAAAAGATAGATCATGCCTATGCCTGGGATTAAGCTAATAATTGCTCCACACTCTGGTCTTTGCAGCACAAAACAGTCATTCTAGGCTGTCATTATCTCTCCTTTGTAGTGTCTCAGGGATCATTTGATTAAATAAAAGCACATGCACCCTGAGCTGACAATGGAGAAAAGAGCTGCCTCCACACACAGCTTATTGTCACACACAGCAATGTCTGTCACTGCAGTTTCAGTGTCTGGGTGTCATTTGGAAGGATTAGATACTCATGATAATATTCAGGATAACAAAAGCCAAGGGTTATTTTGTACGTAACAGGGAGAGGATTGGTAGAACTATGTTCCCTTAGTCACAAGTTAAATCTAAATAGGTTTTTTGATTTTGATCTGGTTTTAAATCAGGATCTAGATGGATACATCCTATTATTAGTGATCTAGTTTTCCAAGGAATGGAATTAGTAAACTTTATTAACTGGAATTGAAATAGAAGTGTTCTCCATTTATGTGCTAGATTCTACAACTTCATCAACTTATTATTAGCTATTAGGCTGTAATTTACTATAGAGGTAAAGTTAACTCTCTGTGCTTTGCTGAACATCACATGCTGGGGTCACCACCACCTGCCTGCATTTGCTTCCTCTCAGCCCCTTATTAGCCTTTCTCAGTAATCTATATATGCAGGTAGACACTGCATCCAAAAAAATTAATCTGAAAAATCCTTTACCAATTAATTCCCCCCCCCTTTTTTTTTGGTACCATGAAATTCTTAGTCTCTGTCCAAAAATAAATGAGATGTCATGGGGAAAATCAAGGATCACATGTTAGCAGCTCAGACTCAAATCCCAGTTTCTAGCCATTTGGTTTTGAGTGGGGTTGTTTATCTGCTCTGCGCCTTCTTCTTTCTTTACCTTCTTCTGTCATGAAAAACACTGGAATATGAAAATGTAGCATGTAATGCCTGTTTAATAAATCTTTCCTTCTTTTTGTGTGATCTAGCATATCCTTCAGACTGTCCAGGACCCATCCTCCCTGCTCATGCAATTAATATTAAAGTTGACGGCTCTTACCATGACCCTGCCCTTCAGACACTTCCTCTAGCTGCTCTAAAGACCTTCAAGGCAGACTCTCAACTCCACCATGATACTTTCCTTCTAGAATTTCTAGTTCTGCTCTATCTTCTTAATGCATCTCTTGCTGCTCTTGATCTTAAAGTGAAGGGATCTTTAGGTTGCATTTTGGTAGCAGAGCCTGTTCTCCCTGTGCTGGGCTTGTGCAGAGCAAGTAAGTTTCCTGTTCAAAGGGAAGGTAACGTGGGACCAGGTTCTCTGTTATTTTAAGTGATATCTCTTTAATCATTTGAAAGATTCACAGGTAGGATGCAAGGTTAATACGATCACAGCTATTCCCTGTCCATGTGACACTTATTCTTCTGGAGACTCATCGCTTCTTTTAACATTATAAAAATCTCCAAAAAATTTGACGCAGCAGACTTGGAAAAATTACTCTTTCCATGATTTCCCTCGCTTTGTTTCTCACCTCTGATATACCTATTAACAAAAACTCAAAACCACTTAAGCAGCCTCCATGGCCATATAACCTCTGGGCTTTATTCTCCTGCCCACTGTGTCATTCTGCTGAGGAAGGTGGCAGTGGAAACCATAGCATTGCACTGGCGTTTATCTTCTGAACTGCAAGGCACTCTCTGACAGCGACTTGAGGAACAAGTACATATCTGTTTTCAAATAATAAGCAATTCCAAATCCTGATCAAACTGGGGGTTGGAGAGTGGCACAGAGTTTTTCCAGATGGTTCTGATTATTCATTTTCATCCAGACACGTGGCAGGCCTGTTCTTCCTGTGCTGGGCTTGTGCAGAGCAGAGCTTCAGAGTCCTTATTGCCAAAGCATACAAGTAAGTTCAACCATTCAGTTCATTTATTTTTTTTCTATGCTTGCATGAACTGTGAACTCTGAAGGCAATTTACCCATTCCCTATCCTAACCTATCTTATATGTAGGTATCATCATCTTGAATTCTCTCTCAAGGAATAACAGTACTAAAGTAATACTCAATCTTTTAAGTTCCTGCCTATTATTCTAAAATCTAACTAATGATACATGTTATTGACTAATTGTTTCAGAGTTTGAACTTTCTTTATTACCTGGTATCTTGATATTCTTTATTAATTTTGAACTGGGATGCATCTTGCTGATGTGAGGGCGTCTCAAACCTTGTTGGGTATGAGGGTCTTATGGGGCGTGTGTTGAGATACAGACCTGGCCTCCGCATTCAGGAGGATTAGGCCCAGCAATTTTAATATGTCGACTGCTAAAATTTGAGAACTACTGCCTTAAAAGTTCAAAAATTAGGGCAGTGCCTATGGCTCAAAGGGCAGTGCCTGGCCTCATATACTGGAGGTGGTAGGTTCAAACCCGGCCCTGGCCAAAAAAAAAAAAACTGTGTAAAAACAAACAAGTTCAAAAATTATTCCTTCCTTTTGTGGACTTGTTTCTTTGCTTTGAAACTGGATTGGTTTTTCTATCTATTCTTCCCTCAGAGGGAGTTCTCATTCAATAAGGGCCAGACTAGGGCACGGCCCCAGGCAACTGAGAACCAGTGCTGGTTTATTAAGGGAGATCCTGGATTTGTTTAATACTCTTTGCCTTTTAGGTGTTCAATAAATGATTTCTGGTTGAGTGATTATCAACTTCAATAAATACATATTATTTAAGTATATCCTATGGGAAAAAATTAATAATGGAAGGACATAATTTAAAGTTCTTACAGTTGTTCAGTAGGTTCCCACTTCTCCTTTAAATGACCTAAATATCCACACTAATCTGTTTTTCTGGTAGTAAATTTAGAGGCAGGACTGAGGAAGGTCTTCAGGTAATATAAATAATATCTGTGCTGGAAAGTGGATAATGTTTATGATTATATTAATAATAGGTATCAGAACATAGGGGAAGGCGAGTGTGTAGCACTGTATAACATTTAAAGAAAGAGCCCTCACACGCGTGTGTATCAGAAGCTCCTGGGGGATGGTTAGACCAGAAGCTGTTGGTTGGGATGGCCCAAGGGTCTGAATTTCTCACAAGTTCCCAGGTGGTGTCACTGCTGCTGGTCTGTGGACCACACGTGGCAGCACAGAGGAAGGAAACTTCTAAACAGAGAAGCAACCCAGAAGGTACATGGGAGAGCATCAGAGTCACTGGTTCTCAAATTCTCGTAACCACACTTCAGTGAGCTCCCTAGGACTTCAATTTTAAAATACATAAAAGTCATAAATGACTCTCCTAGGTGAGCTAGGTCGTCCTTTTGGGGGCCGCTAGGAGGTGTGAGGAGCATCTGTGCCTGTTTGCAGGCGTCTCCTCTCCACCGGACCTGGGATTTTGCTTCACGTTTCTGTTCACACTTAGGCTGTCTGTTCCATGACTATGCAGTTACTCAATAAAATCAACAGCTGAATTATGGGGTTTCTTTTTAGTGAAGCCTCATTTAGAATAATAATTGTTAATAAAGAAAAAGGTACTTTTAAAAATCTTAATAACGTCTCAGAGCCTTTTTTCCTTTCCTTCTTCTTCTTAACCTTTTGCCTAGGTCACCTTAATTCTTACATGCATTAGCCCTGTTTTTGTAAAGAAATCCTCTCTTTCTTCCTCCCTCTTAGATCCACAGGTTGTTTTGGAAATGTTCTTGCAGACTATAGAAAAGCATTTCATGACAACTAAGGACAGTAGCCAAAGCATCCTTTAAGTTCATTTTATTTGGTGAAAGCATGAAGGATGCCTTGGAAAGCAGTCTTCCTCCTTCCTCACCTGCAAGTGAAGGTCATGTTCCTATGTGGGGGGAAAAAAAAAGGAGGAGGGACAAGCAAGAAAGGGTTTCAGATATGGTATCAAAGACACCAGCCTAGTACTGCCACCTGAAGATTCTGAGCAACCTAATTATACCCACCTAATATCTGATGGTTCTAAAGAGTGCATAGAAAATAGCGTTAAGTATATTCTTCAATAAGCTGAAATATTATAAATATACATGTACTTGTGGAATAGGTAAGTTCCTGAAATAGCCATGTAGGAAAATTTATACTGGAATATATTCAAATATAACCAACCCACTTAACTGGAGACTACCCTTTGGCAACATCATATTTAAATCATGATTAACTTTAAACCTATTAGAGAGTGTCTGCCTTAGACATGTATCTTGGGAGAAGGTCAGAATCAAGGTCAGAAATACTGGAGTTCTAGTTATACATCCACCATTTATAAGCCCAACCACTCTAAGAATCAAGTCTGTCATCAGTAAAAGGCCTCGCCTTGCTACCTCCTAGAGTTTTGGTGGAAACCAAATGATATAATGTACATAGACACCCTTTTAAATTCTCAGCTCTGTATAAATGGGCAGCCATTAACCCCTTGGCCTTTGCTAAACAAATTATTTCTTCTCGCCAAGTTATTTGTTTTCTTTCTTTCCTTCTTTGCCACTCATTTTACTTAACAAAACTTTCTGATTGAAAGTTTAGAATCTGATTTGGAGTTTACTGGTAGAGGCAGTTTCAACAACATCAAAGTGGTTGAATCACACAATCACACACCAAAATCTATTGCTGTGTCATATAATAATAAGTAGCATGAAATTATACAACTAAAAAAGACCTGGCCACCATTCAATTCAATGGCTTCTAAACAATGATTTGGATGTGAGAAGCCCCTGGTTCAAACAAAATCCAGTGTGGAAACCAATATAAAGATAGGGGCAGAGGAGTCCCGGCTGAAGTGGGCTTGGCGTTCTGGGGAACTTGTGGGCTCTCCACAAAGTCTCCCTTGTACCTCAGAACACATCTGGACAGCTTGAGAACACACTGCTTTTGAAGCTCACAGAGAGGAGTGTGTAGGCAGAGTCCTGTGTTGATGGTAACGCTGCAGAGCCACCAAGAGATGTCAGATGCTCTGCTCCCCAAGGCAGGGGAACGTGCAATGTGATTTAGAATGATTATCACTACATGTTCAAATATGAGAAGTACTGCCTTTTGAAGAATGTCGTTTTCATTTTCCTAATAAAACACCCTGCAATGCCTGAATTTTGACGATGACAGATAAAAAATGGCAATGGCCTTCCGATGCTGTGGAAAGGTGGGAAGTCACAGTGGGAGCGGGAGTTATAGAAAATCGGCTATGGCTTTATACTATTAGTGTATCATAGAAGGGATGAGCCAGAAAGTAGGGCTAACCTACAATTCAGAAGTGTACTTCATAAAATAACTACAAGTGGAAAAAATGTGCTTGATAATATGAAAGAAACAATAACTTTAATGCTAAATCCATATTGAAAATGTTTTAAGACTTAGCTACTGTCTGGCTTGTTTCATATACAGTTTAGTTCAAAGAGAGTATATGTCCATTTTTAGTAGACTTGTTAATTTTTTAAGAAGTCTGATTTTGTTCACTGGCTTAAATAATGTGGTTTAGGATTGAACATAATAAAAATCATTGAATAAAATGTTCAAATACTGGAATGTGCAATAAGTCCAGAACCATACTTGCCAATATAAACAACATTATCATTTAAAAAATAATTTTAAATATTTGTGATGCAAGTTTGAGGCATAAATAAAACATCTTAGTTCGGCATGTTGATTTTATGTCTTCTCTGTGGCCCTTTAAATAGTTGGTCAGCTGAAACCAATCACTGAAACCCAGTCATGTGACAGGAAAGAAGGTTTTAAATTATCTTAATCCCACTTGCAATTAATCTTGCAACTAAAAACCACCTGTATAATCCATGTGTAAAACAAAAAGAAATCTTCAGAAGCTATAAATACAGGAGTGGAAAGTTTAATCACAGTGTTACTGAGGCCTTTGATATTTACTACATTTATACATATTTTGACACAGGTTTATTTGAGAAACATACAAATAGTCTCTGATGTTCTTGAAGTATCTACATCTTACATTTTAAGAGTCGAAAGGGTATACTGTATCAAGCAGTCATCTCTTTTACACAAGGACATAATATAAGTTATCATGAAATAACTTTATAATTTGTCAATGTCAGAATTAATAAGTATACTCCATAAATAACTTTTATATTTTAAAAAATTGTAACAGCTTATTCTTTTTCTTTGAATAACTGTAATAGGGGCAAGAGTAATGCCAGATGAGGTATTTGGGTCTAAGACACAATAATCTAACTCAGTTTTCCTTTGCCAAAAGTTTCAGACCCAAAGTTTACGTCTGTCCGACCTACACAGAAAGTCCCACGTCTGGAGAGGGATCGTCAGCATCACCCTGATTGAGGGGCGGGCCCTCAAGGCCATGGACTCCAACGGGCTAAGCGACCCCTACGTGAAGTTCCGCCTCGGGCATCAGAAGTACAAGAGCAAGGTAGCCACATTTCTGTCATACTCCTGTCAACATGCAGGGGGCACTGCTTAGTGACTGTGCTTTGGAAAAGGAAAAATCAATCAGTAGATAATTTTTAAAATGTTTAATAGACCTTCTTTGAACATCATGCATTGTTGGGTTGTGGTCCTGCCTTTATGTGCAGGTGGCCTCGGGTAAACTACTGAACTTCTCCATGTCTCAATTTCTTCATCTATAACACAGTAATAATAATAGGAACCATCTCTTGGCATAACTGTGAGGACTGAAAAAACAACCACAATCCAAAAAAAAAAAAATAGTTTCTGCCTGTCATGTAAAGTGCTCAGAGAGTACCGGCTGGTGTCAATCGTGCAAAGGACGTTATTTTACATACCTTCAAATTATTTGTGCCTTGCTCTGAGGCATTTTATTCAACTTGATTTTCACCAATATGAGTTACATTTTTTAAAATGTATTTAGGAAACAGGACAAGCAGTGTGCCATAGGGCAAGTTACTTTTTCTCTCCCTGCCTCAATTTCCCCATTTGTAAAAATGACAATTAAAATAATGCCTACCTAACAACATTGTCGAGAAGATTAAGTGAACATAAGTTATGTGTGTAAATGCCTAGAGCACCATCTTGCCTGTGTTATAAGCACTCAGGAAATGTTAATAGCAGAAGGAAAAGAAGGAACAGTAGTAGTAGTATGTTACTGCTATACTAGCAGTAACAAGGTGCTAAATAATAGAATATATGGTGGTAGAAGTAGTAACAATTGGTAGCAGTAGTCATAGCTACATTTTGGTGACATGTCTGATCTATGAGCTCTTCACGGGTTAGTTTTTACTGCAGACCTTCACAGATGTCTTAGGACAACTGATCACATCCATTCTGTATTAAAGACCACATTCCACTTTGATAGGAGTTCCCTTGCCTGGTGTCATCATTTTTATGTGTTTTTGATAACCATCCTGCCTGGGTCCCTTCCAGTCCAGGAAATTTTCATTAGTATTTAAGGTAATCAGGAACATCACGGAGCAGATCCATTAGTGGGCAGTGAGTGCTGCCAACAGGCCGGCTGGAGGCCACCTGGAGTGCCCATATGGAAAGGGAAGATACCACTTCTGATCTGAAGGAAATCATACAGAGAGGGCAATCCTTCTGAAAATGGCCAGATAAGTAAGACAGACCACTCCCCCAAATGCCTAGGAATTCATCGGAGCCAATTACAAGACACTTAAATTGTCATAGCATTTATTAAATACCATCTATTTTTTCCTGTCATCAGGCTTAATAACATATTTTAATGTAACTATTGATTCCCAAAATAGGTACCTGTGGCCACTTCTATCTTGTCCTTTCTCAATTAACACCATTTCCATGTTCTAGCAGGCTGAAAACATTACTTATCATTATAGTCCTGCTCTTTAGATATGAAATATAAAATCCAGCTGTGGACATGTGTCTCTCTTTGCTCTTTCTTTCCATGATGTATTGCTGATTAATTTCAGATCATGAACTTTAAAAACTGTGATTCATTTGCATTACTTTTGCACATAACATACTTCATTGCTTTCAAACTCTTTACATCAGAAGCTCTGTCATACATTAAAGAGGGAAAAGGCCACTGCACACCCTCCAGTTAAACAGAAAGAACAGGGAAACAAATACGAGTGTCACTTAACCTGATGGTGAGTGGAATGTGGAAACACATCCGTGTCAGTCACTTGCTCCTGGATTCTACCAGGAGTCTTATCTGAATACTTGAAGAGACAGAATTGCATTTTGTGTTGTGTGTATACACTAAGTATCTCTATATATACATATCTGTATGTACACATGTATCTGTGTATACTCATGTACATGTATTCATTTATTAATATACAAACATGTTTGCCATGTGGTTCTTGGGGAAGAGTCCTGAAGCTCTAAAGACTTTGGGAGTTATAGTTTAGATATCAAAACACACTAGCCTTAGGTGGGTCATTTAAACTCTAGGTTTCACTTTTTCTCTCTGTAATATGGGAATGGGCGGCTTCCTCCTTGGATTCCCCACCTCTGGGGTCAGAGGCTCAGTTCTCCCTCCTGTGCTTATCATGCCTTTCAGTCTTTCTCTCTGTCGATAAACTCTATCCTGTCACTTTAGAAAAGAAGGTGGGACTAGTCCATAAGGGCTGCAATCTAAGTAAGAGTTTGCCTGACCACCCCAGAGCTGCTTATTTTTTCCTGCTCCTTAGAACTTCATTGGCTGCTTTTCCTGTGCTCAGCTCAGGATTCCAGTGTGTGGGGAGCGCTGGGATCTCCACCGTCTGCTGTTAGAAGCTGAATTCCTATGAGTTGTGTCTTCAGGCGTGAATGTGTTTACAGAAAACAAATGCTGGTATTTCACAGCGAGCTGTTTAATTTGTAGACTGTTTACCTTTTCTATATATTTCTCGTCTATTATTTAAGACAGTCAAGGGGTGCCTTTTGATTTTTGGCACACATCCTTTAGAGTTCATGTAGCCATTATGCAGGAAAGATGCTGGAGATATACTGACCCGGTTCCATTATTGCTGGAACATTTTGTTCTGATACCACACTTACATTCTCTTTTTAGACACTTTTTTCCCCCACACAAACAGCTTTTATTGAAACAAAAGACACTTGATTAAGTGTTTCAGGTTACTTTTTTAAAGCTGCAAGCTATAAGGTAATAATGAAATTTTGGTTTTCCAGATTATGCCCAAAACTCTGAATCCTCAGTGGAGGGAACAGTTTGATTTTCATCTCTATGAAGAAACAGGAGGAATCCTTGATATCACTGCTTGGGACAAGGATGCTGGGAAGAGAGACGATTTCATTGGCAGGTGTGTACAAGCTGGTAGTTTTGCTTTACCCCAGACAGAGTGAAATTTTGTTAAGAGAATATTTTCCATAAGTCTTATTGATCTTTACTGTTGAAGAAAGGAATCACACACTGTGGTAAGAAAACTGAGAAATAGATTCAAAACCTGACCAGCAGGTGGCAGTTTTGACCAGTTGATGGACACAGGCTATCTGAATTTGATATCCAGAATTTTCTCCAGATGTCAGAAACATCTTGCGTAAAAGTTATGGGAGTTGAGAAAAAGGAATTTCATCTAGTACAAGATATGTGAAGGAACAAAGAGCACATTCAGAGTCTGTAAAGTCATCTTAGAGAATATTTATTTTCACAGATCATATTGTGACTATAAAATGAATTATTTTCAACAACTCCCTACGAGGTAGAGAATCTTTATAATCTCTTAGGAGTCCATAAATCTGTAAAGAGCTCCCCCGTCCTGGTGAAGGAAGCCTGTGAAGGAGGCAGCTCCATGTTAATCTGATCACGCAGTGAACAAAGGAGGATTCTGGGCTTACATGACATTTTCCCACAAATCTAGGTTATTTTGAATGACTACTCGAGTAACATTAATTGTTTTCTTATTTTAAAGCCTATTTTTACATTTTTCAATAGTTACATATGCACCTTTGCAACGCATTGAAACCTGCCAATCTGAGATAAATCATGGTGGACCAAAGAATTTGTTCATTTAAAAAAATTCTTTCCTTATTGTAGTTCACATGAATTCCAAGTCTTTAAACATACAGCCTGAAGGAAATTTATACATGCTAATAGTAAAGGGAATGTTACTCTAGAAAAGTAAGAACAGGAATCCAATCCAACATATTTATCTCTTCAGTTTTTTATGATTCTGTTATAATCATGTATGTCTTAAGCAATTATTTTCTTCATAAGATTACAAAAGTTCAAAGATGAGTTGCAGCTAAATTTTAATATTTTATTTATAAAAGGATATTGGAAACACACTACTGTAATCTAATCCTATGTTACATTTCAATCCTTTTTAAAGCATGTGTATATTTTTTCCCTTCCTTAAAACACAATTTTCAGAGTTTTCTTAAAATTTTTATCTTCTTCTCTTTGGGATATACCACTAGATTAAGTAGTGGTATGCATCTGTTAATACTTTAAATACATTTCATTGTAATTATATATTTATGATTCTGTCTCTCTTAGTAGGATATAAGCTCTTTCCAGTAGGTTCTATCTAGCTATTCCTTAAATAATTAATTTACTTTGATAGTTTATAACAATATTGGTTATATTTGGTGACGACAAGATAATAAGAATGGTGGTCATGTGAAGCTTGCTAACTCAATCTCATTACTTTGTACTCAAGCCTTCTTGTAAAATAATGAAGGTGACTAAAAAATAGACTGGCTTCCTGTACTTGTATGCACAGGTTACATAAAGGCTTTTTATCCCCTTTCTACATTTATTTTCATAATTACAGCTACCTTTTTATATATTTTTTCTTTGAGAAGAATTTTCAAATTTAGAAATTATGAAAATTTCTCAGCCCACTTGGTACTGACCTTTCCCTTTTCCTCACTTGATAATATTAGGAGTCCTTCAAAGGCAGAAACAGTTACAGAGAGGAGAATCTGTTCATCCCACTTACTCTATTTCCATATTTAGCAAACTTTGAGAAAAGAGTGACAAATAGCTGGATAGAAGATCATAAGAATCATAGGACTTTTTCTAGATTCCTGTGGAAGCAAAGAAATTCATATGAAGTTTGGAAAAATAGAAGAAATCCTTCTGGTCATATGCTATTTAGGCTCAGATCATATAGCACTGCAGTAGACAAGACAGCTCTAGACTATCTGTAAAACCACTTTGCTCATTGAAGGGAATGAGTGTTGAATTTTGACATAATGGAAGATAAGCGACATAAACGTGTAGTATACTTCTAAATTTAACAAAGATACCTGTTGTGGAGAGAGGAAATGACTATAGTTAATCATTATTTCAAAGTTATTTGCTTGAATAAGTTTCCCAATAGCACTGGAAATCTTGTCCAACTTTCTGCTTGTAGGTAAGTCATGTTTATTTGAAGGTTGCACAGGTAGAGTAGAGATAAGGCAGATTATAATAGAATTACTAAATTCCTAGAAGAGTTTAGAAGTAAATTGACTTACCTTCCAAATTTGAGTTCTCAAAGAAACGAGAGTAAAACTGTCATTGTGACCTTCTGTCTGCAAAATGCTATCATTGCAGCTTTCTGTGTCTATTACTTTAGAAATCAGAAACTATTCTGAGAGTTGGCTGGTGGCTGCTAAATAAATTTAAAGTTGGTCATGGAAGGTAATACTATTCCTTCCATGGTTAATAACTTTTTGAAAGGGTACTAAGTCTCAAATTTGAGAACACATATAAATGAGATTATCTATACAGAAGAGTTTCTTATGCTATAGTTTTGTTATTATCCATGTTATTTTCCATTTGGGTCATGTGGAATGATTTTTGAAAAGGTGTTTTGTGAATACAAACTGAATAACAGGATTTGCTTGTTTTTTTGTTTCATAATAAAAACAAGACTGGCTATGAATGAGAGAACCAGTTGTAAATCCGGAGTGTCGAAATAATTAAAACTAGTTTAGCACTGAACATTCCCTACTTCCGTTCTTACTTGAACCCATTCAAAGTCAGGCATTTTCCCCTAACGGTCCACCAAAACAGCTCTTGTCAAGGTCACCAGTGACCAAGTTGTTTAATTCAATGGCCAGTGACCAATCTTCATGCTCTCCCCATCCAGCCACATGCTGGGCTGGTCCTATCACTTCCCTTCTTGAAACACTTTCTTATTTACCTCCCAGGACACTGCACTCTCCCTGCTGTCTCCTGACCTCACTGTGTGCTCTTTCTGGGTCTGCACAAACTCTTCCTCACCTGCCTTATCTTGTAGTTCTGGAGAGCCTTGGGGCTCACTCTCTGGCCATCTTGCTCCCAGGTGACTGCAACTTTTCTTATGCCTTCCACACTCTCTAGAGAAGTGATTTTTGACTGGTGTACTGCAAAAAGGTTTAAAGATCATTAATTAAATTATTTTTGAAAGAAGTTCAAAACAGGATACACACACACACACACACATATATGTGTATATATATATACATACAAACTATATATATATGTGTGTGTGTATCCTAACTGTTTTGAACTATATATATATAGTTTGTATGTTTTGAGACACAGTCTCTCTCGCCCTAGGCTAGAGTGCCATAGCTCATAGCAACCTCCAACTCCTGGACTCAAGTAATCTTCCTGCCTCAGCCTCCCAAGTAGCTGGGATGGGACTACAAGTACTTGCCCCAACGCCTGGCTAATTTTTCCATTTTTAGTAGCGATGAGGTCTCACTTTTGCTCAGGCTGATCTTGAACTCCTGAGCTCAGGTGACCTACCCATCTCGGTCTCCCAGAGTGCTGGGATTACAGGAGTGAGCCAACAACCTACTGGGTTTCTTTTTTACTCTTTTTTTTTTAAATCAACATAATTTGAGTGTGCAGAAGTTTATATGTTCATGTGTGCCATGAGATAAAAAAGGTTGAAAAACACTGCTCTAGAAGTGGACAGCTAGGCCTGTACAGCCCTGCTCTGAGCCTTCTCTGAACTCCAGAATCCTAGACCCAACGGGCTATTTGGCATCACTACTTAGACGTCCGATAGGTTGCTCCAGTTTAACTTCCTAGAGCTAAACTTCCCACCCACAGTCCCCTGTGCTTCTTCCAGGCTTCTCCCTTATTTGTTACCAACTACAAAAATCTTGGATTTGTTTATGACTCCTTTTTTTCTTTCACTTTCATCAGAGCCATCAGCAACCATTTTCATCATGTCTATCATCATAATTCTGGTTGAAGCCACCAACGGCTTTCACACAACAAGAGCAACAGCCCCTTATTCTTCCTTCCACACTTTCTCCCCCACAGCAGTCTATTTCCAACATAGCAGCTGGAGTAATATGTGCACATAGTTTTAAAATACAAATAAATTAATTTAATGCCTCTGCTCAAAACCCTTCAATTGTTTTGCATTGTAATCTGAGCAAAATCAAAGTACTTATGGCCACCACAAACACTTGGCCTGGCCCTGCTCCCCCCACCCTGAACTTCTGCTGTTCTGTCTCCCCCCACTGTCTCCCAGCCACACGGCCTCAAGCTCACCAGGCCTATTCCCTCCATCCAGCACCCTCACTTCAGGGATCTACCTGCCTGCAGTTTCTTTGCCTTCTTAAGGTCTGTGCAAAACTGACATCAGGGAGGCATCCACACCAAGTCTATTTAAACTTAAACCTCCCCTCCACCGTTCTGCTGTGAGTTCACCACTGATGTAACCACCATTTGATATACACTAGATGTAAGCTCCGTGAAGCAGGGATTTCTAAGTATTTTGTTCACTGAAGCATCCTTAGTACATAGACCAGTATCTGGCACATAATAAATACTCAATAAATATTTGTGGGGTTTGAACGTAAATACCTGGTGCTCGACTTAATACTGGAAGTGATATGGCTCTTTGTTCTCAAAAGGCACACTGATCTGACACCACACGTCAGTGAGAAGGAAATTAGAAGAACGTGACTTAGTGGAAAGAGCAGTTTTATTCAGTGTCATTATGGAAAGACGTTTGAGAATAATGCAAAAGAGAAGAATTAATGCATTATAAAGGTCTATTGGTTTTACTTTAAAATGATAAATTGTATTTGGGGAAAAATAAGCTCATATATTTACCAAGATGCTTATATCATAACATTTTTTTTTTTGCAGTTTTTGGCCAGGGCTGGGTTTGAACCCGCCACCTCCAGCATATGGGGCCAGTGCCCTACTCCTTTGAGCCACAGGTGCCACCCATATCAGAATTTTTTTATCATTATAATATCTAGGTTAAATTTTACACAAAAATAAATTTACCATAAATGGAATGATGATGATGCTTTGTAGGGCCTTATTACATGGTGACAAGGGTACCTTGCATCATACCAACAGCACAGATGAAAACAGTGAGGCCAAAGGAGGTTAAGAGGTTGCATAGCTAGTACACGACTGAGGTGCTTGACCAGAGGCTCAAACCAAGGTCTCCTGACCCAAAAGTCCATGCCTATTGCCCCACAATCTATTTAGTGTGTTTTCTTGAAGCCGTTGAGTGCTCCACAAAATGCCAAGTATTCGATAAAGCAACTTAGGTGATGCAGAACACCATATTGTGACTTTGAACAACACATTTTACCTGTCGCTGAACTACACATTTCAAGCGAAGGTGGAATAATGTTAATCCGCACGTAATTATTTAACTTTCTGATCACCTGCATTTTGGCAGTCAAGACGGACTGCCACCTTCACGATAATCAGCTAATAAATCCTCATGATTTTTACACTTTTATGCAGAGCAGTAATCTGAACAAATTGGCTGCTGACAGCTGCGGTAAATTGCCGAGAATGAGTGCTGTCAGAGCACAAGTTGTTTTTATGAACGTGCGGAATAAGTAAATCCTGTGTCATGCAATTTTATTCAGTTGGAGTTATTTGCAATCCAATATAGCAAGATTTATAGCATTATGTATTAGTGTGCAAAATGCTTGTTTATCTTTACAGTGGCATTGATTTGGGGTACATATATTTTAGGTTAGTAAATTGCTACTGACTTTGTTTGTTACATTGTTCTAAGGGTCCAGCCATTGGTCCTACCCTCAACAACATGCTACAAATGTAAGCTAGATAGCTTGATTTAAAAAAAAATTATGAATAATATATGATAAGAAAAACTTACTCTAAAATGATTAAGTTCTGGGTGAAGAACAAATGCTTTCAAATTCTACAGCCATAAAAACAAATCTCTGCTCTGTACTTAGTGCTGAGGAGAAGAGAACGTGGTGCTTCTGTGTCTGTTCAGGGTCAGTGCTGCAAATGAGGGGAGCAGCCTTTCAGTTTCGATTTGAATTTTTAAGGTTGAAACCCAGTGCTTACAAGCATTTGATACTCTATCGACTCTGGCTTGAAATATTTCTTGTTTGTGATACGAAGACTACAATGACTCTTTTACAGGAAGAATTACTGCATTATTCATTTGAAAACACAGAAAATTCTAAAGTGAAAGAATTTTTCTAAAAATTAAATCATTACATTTTATGATTTTTCTTACTAGAGATTGAGCAAAGTATTTCATTGGGGGAAATAAACAATATTTAAATGAATGTGTCATTGATTTTTGTCTTGGTTTTTCATAGACTGGAACTAAACCAAATGCATTAAGATGTTAATTACTTTTCTTTCACGAGTTACTGATGATTTTTTCCCAGTGATTTTTCACAGGAAATTTATACTCATTGCAATATTTCTTAAAGAATTGGCAAATTTTCCAAAGACAGTGTCCATACACTGTCGTGAGTGTATTAAATAACTTACCTTCAAGTCCATGAATCATAGAGGACTGCATAAGTCTGCGGAGGTGTGCTCTGATGAAGCAGTCTCCCCAAAGACAGCTGAGCACTGGCCTCTGGCAACAGACAGGCAGGAAAGCAGTTAGCTCTTTGCAATGTCAGAGATAAGACTAAAAACTTGCAATATCATGGAACCTGAAAACACTTCAGCAGTTACATATTGAATTCTTTAAAATGCAGATATTCTAAGGAATTATGTATTATATTAATTTATAACATAAGGTGCTCTAAAACATCATGAATTATCATACTAATGTAAAATACCTCTCACATATCAAGAAATCTTAAAAATCTTCCTTAAATGTATTGTTAAATTTAATAAAAGTTATGTAAAATTTTGTTTCCAAACATCTCTCCGCCCCACAGAGGCTTGTCCTCCCTATTCTGAATGTTGTCCTTTTTTGAGTGTCCTGCTAATCATGAGAGCTTCAAAATATCGTGAGTTAATATGTTAAGACATACCGCACATGTACAAGTTCACTGTTAAAGGGGGCAGATATAAATTTCTGTTGCAGATATTCTTCTTGATGATTTTGGAGCGTTCTGGCTAGGTCCCAGCCTATGACCCTTGGGCTGGGAATCACAATGTGGCCTCAGAGTCCAAGCGGGCCCTTCGGATCCTTGTTTATCATTGCTGTTCACTTGTGCTGGTTCAATTAGCATTACCTTCCATCCACACATCCTTTACTGGGATTTTTTTTTTTTTTGAGACAGAGTTTCACTTGTCATTGCCTGTAGAGTGCTGTGGTGTCAGCACTCAAACTTTTAACCTTAAACTCTTGGGCTTAAGCAAGTCTCTTGCCTCAGCCTCCCGGGTAGCTGGGACTACAGGCATCTGCCGGAATGTCTGACTATTTTTTTTTTTTTTGTAGTTGTCGTTGTTTTTTAGCAAGCCCAGGCCGGGTTCAAACTTGCCCGCCCTCGTGTATGTGGCCGGAGCCCTAGCCATTGAGCTACGGGTGCCCAGCCCCTTTATTGGGATCTTTTAAAGCTAATTGCCCATTTTGTGAGGATTAGGCTAGTTAAAGCTAGATCATATAATCCGTAAGTCCACTCAACAAGCACGTATGCATTGCAGTTCAGAGAAGGTGCCCAGCTGGTGCTTGGTGGTGGCCACATTCCTGCCATGTCCTGGGAGCCACATACGAGGTCGCTGATGGATGGGCCTCCAGTGTTAATGCAGATGGCACATGTTGATGAGGGCCCACTTCTGCCTTATCTTGAAAGTAAAAAATGATTCCAAATAATTCTAACATTGACTCCCTGTAGCCCAGGACACCTATACATTTACATGCCATGCAGGGTACTAATCAAAGACTAAGAAAAGGAAATGAGAAGTCTGAAAGGTTTTCCCTTAAACTTGGAAGGGAATGCCACTAAATAAAAATGTCAATATTCCTTTCATGTGGTTAAATAATTCAAGTGTTTTGTGTGTGCATGCATGTATTATTTTAATGCAAAGGACTTTAAGCTTTGATGTAGAAGTTAGGACAGTTCAAGTCCTTGCCATTACTTAATTTCTCTGAGCCTTAATGTCTCCATTTGTGGAATGAAGGAATGCAAAACTGAAATCTTCAGTTGTGAGTCTGTTTTGATTATTCAATTGATTGATTGATTGATTGAGTTAGGTTTGGTAAAGATAGCTTGAATTCTCCAATATCAAACAAAGGTAGATGTGACAGCATAACTAGACACATTGACATGGCACTTTCAACTCTCCAAAGTGCTTCTCATCTAGTATTGCTGTGTTCTTACAACTCCATCCAAAGAGCAGGCGTAGTTTAAAAACAAATTTCCGTTTGATAAATGAGGAAAGCTGAAGTACAAAGGGTCTAAGAGACTTAGTTAATAACACCGTTCCAATGAGTAATTGAGTTTTATCAAAATTCCTAAACCCCTGGACATGGACTCTGAAGCCAAATAACTGTTCAATACAGGATAGTCGTGGTAATTCTGGAAATAAGAATCTGAGAAACCAGAATGTTGAGGAAGGGGCTGAATCTCCAAAATCTACCAGACAACCTGCCACATAAACACTTTATAAATAGTTAGAGGGTGCATTAATGAATGAGTGAGTGAAATGGGTGTCAGAGAGGAACCAAACCGCCTTCCAGGCGGACAGCAGACCGAGAAGTGGCAGAAGGGGCAGACAGTGCCCTCAGGCACTGTCACCAACATTGTTGGCTGCTCCAACCGGCATTTCTTTGTCCATGAGAACTTTAATATCTACACACAGGTTATCTTCCAGGCACTGTGCTAGGTGCTAGGTGTTGAGAACAAGACATTGTCCCTGCCTTCCAGGTGTTTCAGCATGTTGAGAAAGATAACTGTAAGTTATTTCAATGAGAATTAGCAAAAGTTGCCCAAGCAAAGAAGGGTCCATGTATCCCAAGTAGAGGGGACACCTTTTCTAAATATAAAGACACAGGTGAGCCTTCGCAGTGGTAGCAGAAGAGTAATAAGCCTTCTGGAGTGACAAGTAGAAAACAGGCATCAGCGAGTGACACACAGACTAGATGGCAGGTCACGGAGGCCCCGTTAGCTTGCTCAGGATGTCTCATAAGCATGGAATGGGGTCAGTTGTGTTTTAGACCCCTCAGCTGATTAACCTAGAGGCTGAACTCCATCAGTGGTTGGTGCCTTAGCCCAGGATCTCTAGAAAACAGAGCTGGAGGCAAGGATTAAATGCTGGTGCTTTGTTGAGAGGCACAATCCATGACATCATTGAAGGTGATCTGTTGTTAGGGGCTGCTCACTATTTTCTGTGTCTCCAGGGCATGGCTGGTTGCCTCGCATGCCATGTGTGGACAGGCTATATGGAGTGTCACATTTTGCAACAGTCTGGAGAGAAAGAGGGTATGGGAAGTTGTCCTCCCATCTCCTATTCCGTTGATCGCATCCTTCTCACAGGAGACAATTTCTGTATTGTTTCATCTGGCTTCGGTGGCTCTTGATCTGGGAGCCAGACTTTATCCCCAGTGTGACCTTGCACCCATGTGCAGAAGTGGTCTTGGCAGCTAGAAACTCCAGGCATGTGGCAGCTAGGGTGGACACACTGGCCACCGAGGACAGAGCCTACCCCTTTGGATGAATGAGAGACCCACCCACCCTCAGTAGACCCACGAGAACCCAAGCAGTCAGTTGGTCCTAGTGGGGGGATGGACAGCAGCCTCCAGGGAGGTCCAGCAGAGCAGCTGAGGCAGGGCAGAGCTAAGAGCCCAGGTGACCATGGCTCTAGAAGAATCTAGGACAGTGGTTCTCAACTTTCCTAATGCCACAATGTATTTTCATCGTTACAAAGGGGTCACAACTCACAGGTTGAGAACCGCTGACCTAGGGAGTACATAAGGTGTGTCAGGTAAGTTTTCAAATGACACATGTGGAACCCCTGATATACCAAAGATGTAAGGGAACCAAAGAGGAGAGTCTATACCCTCTTCTCTCACACTAGCTCCCATAGGGCCTTTGAGGCACACCCCAGAGCTCCTTGCACTGTGACTTGAGAGTAGATTAGATTAGATGCCTCTCACACTAACATTCCAGCCTTCTAAAAAAAATGAAATTTCATTCCTATAAGATGAACTTGTTCTTACAGTTTTCTGGCTTGTGGAATTCCAAAGAAAGAGTAAACAGGGCGAGAGTTAACAAACTATTGAAATTGGGATTACTGACAATTAAAGGTTCATCTAGTTCAATTAACTCATAATTGCAGGCAAAAAAAACTAAAATTTAAGAGGATGAATTATCTTTTTTTTTTTTTTTTTTTTGAGATGGAGCCTCAAGCTATCCCCCTGGGTAGAGCGCCATGGCATCCACAGCTCATAGCAACCTCCAACTCCTGGGCTCAAGCGAGTCTCCTGCCTCCACCTCCCAAGTAGCTGGGACCACAGGCACCCGCCACAACGCCCGGCCTGGGGATTCGAACCCACCACCTTAGGTGTACATGGCTGGCACCTTAGCCGATTAAGCCACAGGTGCCGAGCCTGAAATTATGTGTTTTACAGCAACTTAAAGGGAACTGGAAGCCATTATCCTATGTGAAGTACTCAGATATAGAAAATCACATACCTACAAAGTAGAACAATGTGCATTATAGACCAGTGATGATATTTTTATTACACAATTAAAAATTATGACTTATTATGCATAAAATGTTTTTCCAATTTAGAGGAATTACAAATAAAATTCAAATAAACTAAAAGAAACAGTTTTCAAATTTTGACATTCATTGGTAAGTTTCGTCATTAAAAAAAAGTCATTGGTTGTGTATTTTCTTTTTTTTTCAGATTAACATGAGGGTACAAATGTTTGGCTTTCCTTGTTTTCATTTCTCAGGTAAAGTCCAAGTTGTAGTTGAGCCCTTCACCCAGAGGGCCTGCTGAACACCCTCAAGTTGTGCACATTTGGTAAGAACTCACCAACTACCCTCCCTCTCCTCATTTTCTTTTTCCCTTCTCTTCCCTTCCCCTCACTAGAATACACTTGTGTTTTTCCTTCTTGTGGGTGTGTAGTTGTTCAAATATTGCTTTCATAATACTATAGAGTATAGTGAGTACTTGTTTTTCCAGTCTGATGATACTTTTCTAAGAAGAATGTGTTTCAACTCCATCCAGATAAACACAGATGTGAAGTCTCCATCTTTTCTTATGGCAGAATAGTACTCCATGGTATACATATATCACATTCTGTTGATTCATTTATAAGTTGATGGGCACTGGGTTGTTTCCAGGTTTGGGCAATTGTGAATTGAGCTGCAATAAACATTCTATTGCGAATTGAAATAGTGATTTTCAAAACAAACAAACAAACAAAAGAAATAGTGATTTCCAACCAGAGTTCTGGACACACTGGTGGGCTGTGACAGAATCTTAGGCGTGCCATGTTTTTTTTTTTTTTTGGCCATAAAAATTCTTAAAGATAATTAAATAGATTATTTGTAAGAAGTTCAAAGCCTAGGAAGTATACTCTACCTTTTTCTTTTACTCATTTTTTATCACCATAATTTAAGTGTTCCACGAAAGATTACTTTTAGGTTTGAGTGTACTGTGAGATAACAAAGGTTAAGAAACATAGACTAAGAAGGGGAGGAGAGAAGAAAAATTACCTTTTGTGTAAAATGTACATTATTCAAATGATGGATGCTAAAAAATCTCAGGCATCACCATTATACAATTTATCTATGGAACCAAAAACCACTTGTACCCCTAAATCTATTGACATAAATGTTAAAGAACAAAGTAGAGGGAAGTTCTACAATCTGATAAAGGAAATTCATGTAGAACCTGTGGGTATCATCATACTTGATATCTGAAGATTGAAATCTTTCCCGTTAAATCAGAAGAAAGACAAGAAAGCCTAATTTTGATACTCCTACTGAATACCCTGCTGGCAGTTTTAGCCAGAGAAATTAAGCAAGAAAGATAAATATTCATAAGCCTAAAAAAATTAAAGTCACCAATAATGATAAAAATTGGTCATGTATCTACTTATATAATGTACTGAAAAGATCACAGTGTACACAGCATTTCTGAGGCTTTCTTACTATGCCAGGAAAGGTGAAAAAAGACTGAGGAACTGGCATATGTTATAGGGGATTAAAGAGATATGGTAACTAAATTCAATGTGGCATCCTGGACCAGATCCTGGACCATCAAAAGAACATTGATGGAACAGTTGGTGAAATTTAAATAAGATCTGTAGTCTAGTTAAGATAATTGAATCAATTTTAAGGTCTTTGTTTAGATAATTGCATTGGGCTTATACCTTCTATTAATATTTGGGGGTGTATAAGGGTTATACATTGGGAATATAGAGGTTATCTGCAACATTTTTGTAAGATTTCGAAGTCTGAAATTATGTAAACTTAATGTTAAAATTACACAAATAAAGGAAATGGATATCTCTTTGGACTACTGATTGTTTGCAGAGTTCATCTTATGAAGCCAAAATTAAAGCAAACAAACTCAAGTTTGACACCAGTGAGGCAAGGATTTGTCAACATAATCATTGAAAACTACTTTCACTATGTATATTCTCATATTTATTTTCACATGGTAGAATCTTTACTCTTTATATGTTCCACTTAAGATTCCTTCTGTTTCAGTGTAATTTTATTCCAAGACTCATTCACTATCAGGATCCTGAACCTCTGTGATAAGCCCAGTTGAAGTACCATAAACTGTTTTAATTAAAAGTTGTTTTTAGAAAAATAAAATTAAGTCTTTACCGTTGCAGCCTAATCAAACCTTTGAGTGTTTTATGTTTGTATGAATCTTAGTTCTAGCAGAATTAAACTTTATGTTACTCGTTATTAGAGAAGTCACACGGACTAACTACTCTCTACCCCAAAGTTGACAGAAGAAACCTCTGACGAGACCTTATAAACCTAACCAAGAATGTAAGAGTATTAGAAAAACCGAGAAAGGGGCAGTGGATATAAAGAACAGAAAGTTTTGGAATGAGGCTGTGTACAGATTTAAGCTCTATATCATAAGGACACTAGAACTCTGGCAGAGATCATTCAACAGAGGAATCATAATATTAAATTTATGGGTACTTTTGGAAATGCTGATAGAATAATGAATATAAACAAACCCAGCTTCCAGAAGCTGTGATGCATTGGAATTCACCTAGAAGCCATCACAAGTCTCAGGATTTTAGAGGATGATGCTGGTGACAGTCTCAACTCCCAGACAGAATGGAGCTGCTAAATTTGGCCCATGAATCTGGAGACTATGTGAAACTGGGCATGAGAGATCCGCCACCACTGCTGCGGATTCTAAACACCTGCATTCTTGAAGATGATGTTCAGAAGCTCACTTGCTACCATGAATGACTCTGTCTGAATTGTCACCAGAAAACAATGCTCTCTTCTCCTCTTCTGCCTTCTAAATCTGTACGAGTGCTTCTCCTGTCAGGTATAACGCATGGGAGGGGATTCTAGAAAATTTAGTCCCCAGACCCTCGTCACCGATGCAGATGACAAATGAAAACAGGCAAGTAAAAATTTGTCAATGTTGCTATGTATGATCCCTTTACTTGTGATGAAATATTCTAATTATTATTTATTTAATGCTTTATTACAGCAAATCATGACTCAGAGTTTGATAAATACTGACAAAATGAGCTCAATTATCTGATTTTGCAGAACAAAATTTTCAGTGTGACTTTACATTTACCTTCTAAAAACTCTTATGAAATGAGGTGAATCTTGGTTTTCTTTTGTTTTCCCCCAAACATAGCTTTGTATACACAACTACCTATACATATAGAAATACACAAACAAAAAGACTAAATAAATCAATTTTACACTCAACCCCCCCAAAAGAGATTTCACTTTCTCTTTGTTTGTAAGTAAATTAAAGAATGGGAAATGTGGCTTGGCGCCTGTGGCTCAATCGGCTAAGGCGCCAGCCACCTACACCTAAGGTGGCGGGTTCGAATCCCCAGCCCAGGCCTGCCAAACAACAATGATGACTGCAACCAAAAAATGGCCGGGCTTTGTGGTGGGTGCCTGTGGTCCCAGCTACTTGGGAGGCTGAGGCAGGAGACTCGCTTGAGCCCAGGAATTGGAGGTTGCTATGAGCTGTGATACCATGGCACTCTACCCAGGGAGATAGCTTGAGACTCCGTCTCAAAAAAAAAAAAAATAAAGAATGGGAAATGTGTGGCTGTGGCTGGGATATCAAGGAAAAGATTACTTGATCCTAAGGCAATTAACTAAATGGGGTTCATAACATGGTAGACGTAAACACTAATGCAAGCCTTCTCCATCACATTCAAGATAGGAATTCAGTATACATTGAAACTGAAGCAACTTGTGTTACAGAACTCTTGCAAAATTTTTCACATAATTTGCAATAATAATTTTAAATAAAATAAAAACAAGGGCTTCTACAGAAATTTTCATGGCAAATCAGGGAGTAAATTTAGTAGTGCGACTATGGAACCCTGGTGATATTTGCTCTATTGGTCAGTAGGAGAACTCCATGAAGCATCTTTCTATTTTGAATTTGTAGTTAACAGGTGACATGACTTCATCTTTTTTTTTTTTTTTTTGAGATGAGCCTCAAGCTATTCCCCTGGGTAGAGTGCCATGGCATCACAGCTCATAGCAACCTCCAACTCCTGGGCTCAAGCAAGCCTCCTGCCTCCGCCTCCCAAGTAGCTGGGACCACAGGCACCCACCGAAACGCCCGGCCACCTTTTGGTTGCAGCCATCATTGTTGTTTGTCGGGCCCGGGCTGGGGATTCGAACCGCCACCTTAGGTGTACGTGGCTGGCGCCTTAGCTGATTGAACCACAGGCGCTGAGCCAAGATGACTTCATCTTATTAAGTTACCTGCTATGCATTTCTGCATAAGCTGAAAGAAATTTTTGACTTGGACAAATGTGACTGTATGCACAGAAGCAAAAAAAAGCAGACTTTGGGTTGCAGATCCCAAACTCAGACCAAATATCACCATTTTATCTAAGGTTGATTGTGTCAGGACTTGGCCTATAAACTTGTGAATAACAGCATTTTTAATGCAATAATAAAACATGGCTGTATTTTAACAGTGCAATGGAAAGGGAATGCTGAGTGAATTTTACAGGTAGATTTTACCAGAGAAAGAGTAACTTATTCCACTGATGCTCTAGATGTGACTGCCGTCCAATCAAATTCATGCTTTTAGATTTCCATAGGCTTATTTCTACTCAAGCAATATATACAGTTTTTTATCTAGGGCGTCTCCCAGAATGGAGCAAAGGAAGTTCATTTTTTAGCATTTTGTTATTTTTTTACTCTGTTACCTACCTGAGGAAACTGCACTTAGTTCCTAGTAAAATAAAATATCAAGGTTTTTTTTTTTGCTTGGCTTTAAAAAGCAGATTAAAGTACAAGAATTTAAGAAATGGTTTAATATCACTTATTGTTAACATAATTTTCTATGGATTGAACTATATTATCATCATTATATAAATTTAAACTATCTGGTTGTCCCAGAACCATTTCTTGAATAGAAATTATTTTCCCAGTGTATGTTCCTGTTTGGTTTATCAAAGGTCAGGTAGCTGCTAGATGTTAGTTTCTTCTCATGGTTTTCCATTGGGTTCCAAATGTCAATGTCTTTATTTTTGTGCCAGTACCATACTTTTCTGACCACTATGGACTTGTAGTATGGCCAAAAGTCTGGTAAGGTGACGTCCTTGGCTTAGTCAACACAAAAGACCCAACAATTCCATGTATCATTGGGCAAGAGACATGCATAGACCCTTCTCTACAGAAGACAGACGAATGGCCAACAAACATGCAAAAATGCTCATCATCCTTAATCATCAGAGAAATATAAGTCAAAACCACTGCGAGATCTCATCTAACCCCAGTGAGAATGGCCCACATCACAAAGTCTCAAAACTGAAGATGCTGGCATGGATGTGGAGAGAAGGGGACACTTTTACATTGCTGGTGTTACTGCAAACTATTATAACTGTTTTTGAAAGGAAGTATGGAGAGTTCTCAAAGAACTCAAATTAGACCTCCCATTTGATCCTGCAATTCCATTACTAGGCATCTACCCAGAATAAAAAAATCCTTTTATCATAAGGACATTTACACCAGACTGTTTATCACAGTTCAATTTACAATCACCAAAATGTGGAAACAGCCTAAATGCCCACCAACCCAGGAATGGATTAACAAGCTGTGGTATATGTATACCATGGAATACTAGTTAGCCAATAAAAAGATGGAAACTTTTTAGTATTACCCTGGATGAAAGTGGAACACATTATTCTTAGTAATGCATCACAAGAATGGAGAAGCAAGAATTCTATGTACTCAGTTCTGATATGAGGACAATTAATGATTAAGTAAATGGTGGGGGGAGGGGATGGGGAGAGCAGAGAGAGAGGAGGGAGGTGGCAGGGGGAATCATTGTGAGTGATACACCTTTTGGGGGTGGGACACAATTATAAGAGAGACTTTACCTAACAAATGCAATCAATGTAACCTGGTTCTTTGTCCCTCAATCCCCAACAATGAAAAAAAAAAAAGAAAATAATTTGGCTGTATAAAAGATATGTCACAGACTAGGTCTTGAAATACACTAAGAACTTTGGTAGGTCATCAGTCTAATACTAGACTGCAGCCAATATATTTCTGGAATAATAGGAGAAAGATGAACATTCAGCAATGACCATGTCTCTGCTGCATTCACACAATATACTTTTTGTAATCTGCATGATATAAGTAATTATTTTTAGCCATTTTTCTTAAGGGGCATTTTTCTTGTATGAAGGTAATTATAAAATCCATATAATTGATATTGTTAGACATTTCATGTATGTAAAAAAATCATGAAAATGTAAGTAGTATTTTTCAGAATATAAAACTTGTACATCTACACTTCCCCATAAGATAGGTTACTGCAGCCATGTAAATAGGTGTTAACTTGTCATGGAGGAATTAAACCACAAGTCCATTCAAAACTCAGTATTCTTTGGTCTCTTGCCAATAACAGAAATGTGTTTAAACCTAGCAGTGTCAGGTACTCTTCTTCCAAGATGTTATCTACCTTTGAGCAAGGTACCTTTACCAGCTATTGATATAATTAAGTTAATTTTAATGCTTTGTCTGTACCCCATCCCCGTGTTCCTCCCAGGGGTAGCCTGACAGCTGTCAGCTTCTGCACACCACCCTCCAATCTTACTTCTCTCCCTCTGAGATGCTGCTTCTCTGTGTACTGTTCCACTTCTGTACTGTTTCTAACCAGAAATAAAATCCTCAAACTTTTCATCTTTATTGGTCTCTGAAAACAAATCAATCATAGAATGGTTGATGAAGTTTATACTATATATTTCACAGAAAAAGAAAGAAAAAAAGAAGAAAAATTTTAAATGTGTATTAGAAATTTCTAGTCTCAGAAATCCTCCTTGACCACAGGTATGACCATTGGTTGCTCCCAGCGGTCCATCTTGGGTTCTTTCACAGCCCTTCTGTCGTCCTTCTTTTCTTTTTCTATAATTCTTTTTCTTCACCTCAACAGTACTCCATTCCCCCAGAAGAAAATAAAAGCAAGCCAGCAAACTAATTTCCATATTGACCCTTTTCTCTGATGCTTTCTAGGTAGTTCAGGCGTTTGTGTTATCACTTTCTAGGTTAATCTCTTATCAAATAATTTCTGTAAACAAAGGAAGGTCCCGCCCTAGGAGGGATCCTGGAGTTCAGCCTTTATTATTTTTACATTATAGGGCTCAAAATACAGATCAATGGAAAAATGTCAATCATTTGATCAATACCATAAAAGTTTTAACCTACCCAGGGTGAAAGTTTCAGGTGCAAATTAGAATGTTGTAACAAAAAAGGTGAAAAGTGCTTACTTTAAAAAAAGATGCTCTGCCCCATTAGGCCTCACTAACTCTAGAACTCTGCCATTAGCTTTTAATAGCATATAACTCCCTTTTCGGTCACACCTTTAAAAACCCAGGCCACGCCCAACACCTGCCACTAAACTACATAAAAACAGAATTAGTGACATGCATTTGGACTCAGGAACTTCTCAAGGCTCATCGTCCCCACCTACTTCCCATGTCACTTTACTCTCCTACTGACAGTCTTGATTTACTATGCAATTTTGGCTTTTTCCTTGATTTTTCCTTTGGGGTTTAAATCCTAGACCTCTGCAATTTATTTTATACCAGGATTGGTCTCCTGTTTCATTCCATGGAATTAATGGCCTGGTTTTGGACAATTTCCTAATAGCACTCAAGATTCTTGATTGATGCTATTCGTGCTTCCTATTTATTTCTAGGTCTGCACGTTTCCTAACTTTGGGTAAGTGATCACAGCTATTCCTCCTCCTTCATAGGCCCCTCCTGTGTTAACCAGGTTTGGTCTTCTCTTTATTCTCTACTCATTTATTGGGCAATTGAAGTCCATTTTATGATCTTCTACTCATGTGTTGATGATTCCCATATCTATATCCCCATCCTCTTTAATCTATTGCAGATATTCAACTGGATTGCTCTAGGCAATGATACTTCATCAAGATTCTTGATACTTCATCAAGTAAGGAGTTAGCTCTTGGTGGCCATCTCTATTCAACTCTGGGGCTGTGTTAACTGTCCTCTTCTGTGCTCTTATGTTCTGTGAACACCTTTAGCAAGAACTTACTTTGCTGAGTTTTCATCACTTGTTTTCTCTGTTAATCTCTTAATGAACAGCAAATTTCTGGGGGTGAGAACTTTGTCTAACTCAACTTTGCAATTCCACCATCAAGTAGAGTTTCTAGGTAGAGGATAAATGTAAGGAGGATTTTCTAAAAAGTTCAGGCCATTTGCCAGGGACTTGGTTTCTCTGGAAGACAACATGTGCTGCTCTAAGCTTTAGGTGATTACTTTTCAAGGAAGATGAAGACATGGTTTGTGTATCAGACTAGCAGTCGGATTATATGACCTCTAAGGTCTATTCTATGCCTGCCATTTTATAAACCTGTGATCCTATAATGCTTTGAAAAGAAATTACATATGAAGGAAAAGCTAACTTGGGGGGGGGCACATTATACAAAGTTTCTAATTAATCATTTTGCCAGCACTAAATGTGCTGCTTAATTGCTCAGAAATCAAATTACGTTAACACTACCAAAAGCTATTGAAAATTGGCACAAATGCCATTAACAGATGAAGTATCATTTAAATTACATACTTCATTTATTTCATTATTTTAAAGTCAGCACATGAGTTTAGAGTCAATTAGCACACAACTTGCAACAATTTACTGTTGGCGAGTATTTGTGTCTTCCAGGGACAGAATCTCTACCTGCTCACTCAGAAATGACCACAAGTGACCTTGCATTTTGGCTTTATGCTTAGTGTGTTTTGCATGTTGACAAAGCAGGATATTTGAATTTGCATCAGAGTGATGGAAGTAAGAAAAAGGAGATGGACACATTTTAATGCTGAGGCTAAATACAAGCTCAAATTCAATGGCTAGAATTTTAAAAATTATGCCTCAATTCTTTCATAATGTGTAAGTCAGTCATTTTCAGGCAAAGTGCATTGCATGGGAAATGGCTGGGGGAAAATCTGGAGCTGTTTTTGGATTAACTTTGTATGAAGATTTTGTTTTGCTCATTGTTTATTTCCAAAAGGATTTTATACAATCTATTAGAACCACAATGAAGAACATACCTGTGTGTTGCTGTGTGCCTGTGCATGTGTGTGTGTGTTTGGTGGTTCTGAAGAGTGTGAATATTTTAAGTGTTATGTATCTGGTAGAGATAAAGATAATAAACTAGGTTATAACATGATCAAAGCTTGACTTTTTAAGGATATTTATTCTTACAGTTTAGCTTCTTGTTTTCCTCATCCCTTCTCGGCCACGTGAAATATTGGTTCCCAGTTAAAACACTGGAGTATAAGAGAAAGTGAAAGAGCTCAAGAGCTTTCCACCAAAATATGACTCCTTGGAAGAAAGAGTATTTCCAATTGAAGCCCCTCAGAAAGGCCTTGGAAGAATCTTTCCATCCTTCTTCATTATAAAAAATAGACCCATCAAAAAGAACATGACTTTCCTTCCCCTTCCTGCTGTCTTCATACATTATGAGAAAGAAAATCAAGAGCTCAACCATGAAATTATGTACCATGAATAATTTTGCAAGTCATTCATTATCCCAATTATCTATTCATCCTCCCTAGTAACCAGTTATTGCCCTTAAACAGAATTACCTATATTTCTCATTTGCTTCTCCCCTCTAAAATGAGGGTGTGTAAATTCTTTGACTCCAGTGGACTAGTGTATAATCAGGTGATTCTCCCTGTGAACATGGTAAATACATCTCTTTCTCATTATTAATCTGCCATATTGTGAGTTGATCTTTCAGTGAACTTCCTAGGTGAAGGGCTTCACCCCATAAGAGAAAATTTCCATCCTACAGGCAGAGAATAAAGGACTAGACTACCCAAAACATTTCTGTACCCAGAATTAATTGAGCTTAATTGCCTTGAACATAAAATGTTTTGAACTCTAGGGCCATTTTATGTTTCTGTGTTTTCTAAGATTAATCAGAGAGAATCTTCTGGAAGCTTCAGATGTTTGAACTTTGTCCAGTGGTACCTCTGCCACTAATAGACAGGGCTGGGCTCAGCAAATTTACATAACAGGGAATTAATGCTCAATCATTCATGTAAAAATTTCTTTCTTTTATAAATTCATCTCTCTCTGGCTTCTATCTTCTCCTTAATAAACAAACTAGTGAACAAAGACAAGTTTTGCATTAGAAACTTATATTAATCTAAAAGGAGTATCTAAGCCACAGAAGATTCATTTTCAAGGACTGATAATCTACAAGCACTGTTATTGCATGGTTCTTCTCAATGTCTCTTAGACTTGTATATATATTTGTATATAATATTTTCATAGTATTTTCTCCATGTACAGTTGACTACATAAAAACATTCCTGAGAAAATACTTGAACTCTCACTGGAATATTTAGTAGT